>BLKR01009366.1:0-125162 GCA_011170035.1 Teleogryllus occipitalis
GGAAAGGCACTTGGCCGATCCTGGAAAAATTAAATCCTCTAGAAATTTAGCACCGATCAGAGTTTCAATTTGAATTACTGAATAAGATTGCGGATACTGTACTTTGGCCTGCGCTATGTGGTATTCAAATCAAACGTCAAAATTAGCGCACTCGCGCCTCTAGAGAAAGCAATGGTAATCTACCCTGGGTATACTTGCTATTGCATGGCCTGAGTCTCACAAGAAGGTGCCAGGGGCTTACAGCTGTAGACTAGTCTACGCACTAATCAGTGTATTGAATGTGCCTTATTTTACGTGGCGAGACTCAGGCCATGAGGCCTGCTCTTCCGTGTGACCACGCAAATTTCGCTACGCTTCTTTCACCAACCATGGGAGAAAGAAGGTATTACTTGGGCGACGAAACAGGCGATTTGAATTTAGCTCAGAGGCATCATTTAGGCTTGAGGATCTTTTTCATGCAGTAAATCTACTAACATGGGACAGCTGGTTTTACTTCCTCTCCGAAGGATTTTCTCACCCTTAAAAAACCACGGTTTCGGTCGGGTTCAAACCCACAAACTTGGGTATAACAGTCCGATACGCTAACCGTTACACCATCGCCGCCGCTTAAATGGAGCGTATGGCCCTAAAAGGAGAAGAAGAATGTCTGCTCATCTCGCTCGGGCCACGCATATCGCGTCGCCAGGAAAGGCCCTGCATTCTCGTCGAGAGGAGTTGCAGATTGCATTAATAAATTAATAAACTTTGGAAAAAATGATATAGCATTTTGAATCGCAATCTTCCTTCATTTTCTTTTGTCGCTAAAATGTATTCAAAATGATACAGAAATTACAGTTGATTCAGTGGTTCAAAACTTTTGTTGTAAACTCATACACAGTAACTCTTTTGAAGAAGATTCATACCAAGATACTACTCAGAATTGCAAACTGTAATGAGAAACAAAACACGCTTGCGCTTATCTACTATACTTTTATTCATTTTCTTGATCTTCCTGCTCCATTATTATTTGGTTTCACGGAGCCGCTATGTCACACGCAATCATAAACATTTGGGCAGTCGTCATAATTTCCAAACACAAAGGCACACATTAATTAGCAGGTAATTAAGTTAATCGTTTGATAACTCATACAATTAAATGTAAATGATGAGATACATTATTTCACACGAACCCGTTATCGATGTGCGTGAGTTAGAGAAATGAACTTGTACATTCCAGCCCGTAAAAATTCAGATTCACACGCGATAAGAATGATGTATCATAGTAATGTGAATTCAGACTCTCTCGTTCTTTTATTTCTTTCTTTACTTTTTTTAAATTTCTCATCAACTGCTTTCACATGTCTTTGTCAAGCTAGTTACTCCCTCATTATTTAACGAACAATGATCAAAGCTTCAAATTAATTAAATTTAACGGATTGGTCAGGTTCAGTTCAGAAGTTTTGAATAGATTTTTTCAATAAGTTGTAATTTGACAGTAATATCTCAAGTGATGGTAAAATAATTCGTGTCCATTGGTGTAGGGGAAGCTCAACACACTTTAATGAATGTAGAACGAGGGACAGGAATAATGAGAAACCTGTTGTCAATACTTCATGAGGGATATCATGTACTTATAATGTGTTCAAGGGTTTTATTCCGTATAACTGTTTCCTGAACAGTTATACGGAATATAAACTACCTTAGACGAGTTGATGCGATTTAAGTACATAAAAGAAAATAGAAGAGATTGTTAAATATGTATTTTAATGCAAAGTTATTTATTAAAATATTGCGAAATGTAGTCAACCACAGATGCCTTGCCAATGGAATGAAAATTGGAAAAGATTTATTGCGATAGTATTATTTTAAAATTTTCTTCCGCATTTTCGTAGTTTGTTTCGTTACAAATGAGTCTGAGAGTGCTAAAAGGCAATCCTGTGATTTTATAGCTCTTGGGTGCTTTGCAATGGGCTCAGTACTGCCTTTCGGACTGGTACAGAGCAGAAGCGAAATCCAATCACTACAGATATTATTTACAGTAACTTGCAGCTGCTGCTGTGACCATTTAGGCCACTGGCGACGATCGATAATGCCAATAATTATTATGGAATAGTAGTTTGGGTGACTTAAATTGTCTTGTTTTAATTATCTACGTCGTCATCGTGATGAATGTTTCATCATCAACGTTTGTGGCGCCAGCTGGAATCAGGATACTCTTGATCAGTGGTTTCTCTGATTACTTCCATGCGAATCCCGGAGAATCACTCTAAAAACTAGTGGTTCTACAACAGCACATATTTTCTCGCATTATTTCTAATTTCGTAATTTTCGAAAATTCAGAGAGTTCAACGAAAATGAAACCCGCGCCATTCTTTAAATATTCTTACCTCTACCCGTGGGAAAAAATTAAAGATAAATTTGGAACGGTTTTTGAGATTTTTTTAAAAATGTCTGTATTTCGCGCCAAATTACACGAAAACAGCTCATATTTTGGAAAAATTGAACATATTCTTATTTAAAAACTCAACTTTAAGGAACAGATTACTTTAAGAAAATAAGATGTGTCTTCAATGTTATAGTTGTAACAAGATGCCCAAAGAAATTGACTTTTTTAAATTTTAAAAAAATATGGGGTTTTAACGATCATGAGAGCTGATCCATTCTCTTAAGTGTCCTTTACGCTATCCGAAGACAGGATTTTATCAAAAAATTTCCTGCTATTTTTGAGAAAATGTTGAAAATGTTTCATGAGGCTTCATGTAAAGTACTCTGAATCAAAACATCCGTTTGAAACTCCCAAAGCCTCGAGTTCATTCAGATCAAATAGGGAAAATAAATTTTGAAAAAAATGAGCTGAACGGTTTACGCGCTAGCGTTAACCACAGAAGACGTACTGCCGTCAATCGATTTTCAGTATCAAGGACTCACGAAACATAGATTCTCGCTATACCACGTGTTAGATTTTTTTCTGTATTTAACAACAGGATTTATCCGCTTTTTCGTTATTAGGGCTCCGCAATATGAGTTTTTCTGCCGAAAATTCGACGTTTTCCGGAGAATAATTGCGTAACTTTCTCTTCTTCTCAAGTATCTTCATATGGGCGAAAAAGTTAAAAATTCATCTTCACGTGGTGTAACCAGAATCCATACTTTTCTTGCTATTGCATGGGGAAGAAAAGAATTGGAATCACATCAACAATATGATATCGAATATCAGCCGTATAATTCGCGTTTAAGGTACTTTTGACTGAATCTTAACACACACATCTGGATTAAGATCAATTTTTTCCAAAGACGTTTGAGATTGGTGCAGGTGGTGAGGAAATACAGGCAGTTTTGTAACAGAAATCGAAACGTATGGATGAATGTAAGAATTTGTCACGCATAACTGCCAGATTGAAAGATTTTGAGCTGAAACTTGGTAACTACGTCAAGAGAAAGTTACAGTTTTGCCGCTCCAAAGGAAATTAAGCTATAAAATATATTTTGGGATCCTTTACATAGACCTGGCAGTAGTGTGATAAATGGCAGCATTATTTTTTGCTGGAGTATAACACGGTGTATTTGTAAAAATATTGCAGATCTGTCTTTTATTAAAACCTAAGAAATCTTGAAAATTGCACATTTTAAACTTATTTAGCAACCTGTCAGACACCTCTAATATTAAAGCCAGAGATTTCTTTCTCAAAGCAATTTATCCCTAAATTTATCTTTAAAGATATCATGCATTTTTAAAAAGTAATAGTTGTTGTAATACTAGTGACATTGAGAGGAAAAGTTTGGGTATGCCGTGCATTATCAGTAGTTTTGCACAATTTTCGTTGGTGAAGCTTGGTATTTCATCTGAAGGACATTACCTCCCATCACGTCTACTCAGGTACGTCGCTGTAAGAATTAAACCTTCAGTAATTTGCTTTCGTTACTGAATAACATTCAAAAGTCCCATAACCTCCTTAATACTGTTTTGCAAGAAACTGTAAAAGATACTTCCTGTGATCGTAACTAATCGTCTAAAGTGTAACTTAACACCACAAATATAACGAATGGTTCACAACCAACTTTAATGCTTCTCCGCTTAAGATATTTGAGTTAGATTAGTATGTATTGTTAAACATCCTGGATCACATGAATTGGGATAGTGTTTCTCTTAGGACAAAACTATTTGCGATTCATTAATATTTTACGAAAGAAATTTACAATATCTAAAAATTCCAAGATCATTCAACAAACACTATTTTCCTTTGTTTATTATATTACTCTTCTTACAGAATTCTTTTTGTGGCTTTTGCAACACGATATTCGAAAAATAATATTTAAAATGTTATGATAATCTTATGTAGGGATTATTTTGCATGAACATATCAAACATTTGTATGAGGTTGAGATATTGAGAAGTGGAATGTAAACGTAACTTGTACATAAAATTTTAATATATTTTAATGAAATCATTCCACGTGGTGAACGTAAAGTTCAAAATAAACATGAGAAAGAAACGAGAAAGCACACAAAACAGAAAGAATATACTTTATATTTTCACGTAAATGTGTTACACCCGTACCGTGTATTGCAACAATATTCATTGAGAGTCATGCAGATTCACTTTTCATTACAAGACGTTCGTAAAATCAGAAAACGTACAAGTAGTTCGTAAAATCAGAAAATGCACTTTATTATCATCATCATCGATGATGATGATTTCACAGAATTACTCCTCGTGGACATGATTTAAAGAATCATAGTTTTTACGAGATAGAATCGGATTTCTTTGATTGATGTTGAATTTGTGTCATACAGGGTTAATCGGGGTAAGTTGTATTGATAAACATTGTTTCGTCACATTTCTGGCGTTCTGTACGTTAATAACACTTGTGAATAGAATGTTCAAATTTGTACTGAGACCTCACATTTCCTTTTGTGCTTTGTTGAGATTTTACCTCGGAGTTTATTCACAACGTAGTAAATTCTTTCTTTATTTTACGATTCTGAAATATTATTCTACGAAATACAATCAGCACTTTCTGCAATAACATCCTCAATATTACAAATTTCAAAACAACAACAACAACAAACGCCTTAAAGAAAGCTCTTACTGATGGAACCCGAATGTAAAGTATCACACGAAAGTGGAATATTGAGTCTTTTGACCTCCGTGTGCATACATAGTTTAATGAAGGGGTCACTAAATATCTCACTCACTTAAAAAAAACTTGTGATTATGTATTTACAATAAAAATGTTCTTACTGAACGATATAAATGTGTATAAATAGATATCTCGATGTCATTGTTATGGTTTAATTACTAATCTACGAAGCATCAATTAAAAAATTACACAATTAAAAAATGCAGACATTAAGTATTCAGGCATTTTGCATAAAGACCTTACGAATCTAGCATTATTATTAGATACGTACCTGCTCAAGTTTATTGTAAGGAGATTTTACTGCTCTGTTGTTTTGGGGAGGAATGAAGCATCTTGAAGTTCACACGTTAAAGAGAATGATCTCCGTCACATTCATCATAAAATCAAGTCGTCCTGAACAGATATTCAGCTTTATTTGCTTTGAATAACCGTAGCTTTAGAAGTTTCCCTGCCAGGGCTGACACTATATAGAAACGAAATACTTTCAGTCAAATTGACGAACATGCAAAATCACCGTTCTCTTCAGTAAAATAAATAAACACTATTTTGTTTCATTAAAAATATATATATGTAAGTGTAATTATGTTCATATGTAATTCCGTGCATGTATGTAATTTGACACAATTACGTAAGAGATGTTTTTTTATGTTCATTTTTTGATATTAAATCAGTCGACGCTACTAATCGAGAGAAAAATCTCATTATGTTTCATAAAAAATGATGCTGTTGTAATACTTTATTTTTTAATATAAACATTATTTTATCAAGCAATTACATTTTTTACTTCCAGTAACATCGAAATATCTTGATGTATTCTCTTTCCCTGCGTAAGTCATGGCTGCTTCCATTTTCTAGTGGGGACGTGCGAGGCAAGGCCAAACTAGCATGTACCCTTTACATCACATCATAATTTATTAACTCATAATTGCTTAGTGGCGTAAAGCTCTCAACCTGAAGGCTGAAAACTAAAACAATAATAATTATCTCTATTTAGCATTTCCCGTATTCCCTCCTACTGAATTATTCTTTCCATAACTTATTAGTTATTGATGCAATAAATAAGTACGATCATTCGTGGTGTTATATTTCCATTTATTGTATTCTTGTCAGTTTAGATATCTCCATGAATGTTTTAAAATATCATTAAAGTCATTTACAGATGAGAATATTCATCATATTTTCATTGACATTTATTTTTTTCTATTAATTAATCCTTATTAATTCCTAATTTATATAATAATTTAAATAATCGGATCAAAATAATACGATCGGGTTTTAAATGAAAATTTAAATGAACGTGTATCTTACTTTCAAAAAGGTTTAATCTGGTATTATGTCAATTAAAGCAACATGAGATGTTCCCGAGAATCCAGTAATTTTTCAGGAAACTAGTAGGTGTGTTTTATTATCAACATTAAAAATACATTTCAAAAAGTGTAAAAAAATATAGATATTAAGTCTGTTTTTTTTAATCAACGAATGATCGCTTGTTGATACATATGTTATTAATAAATATCTTTATTTCCAAAGTTATCTTAAAGAGCTATTTGCACTGACGTAAGTCTGGCGTGCTACTTATGTACAAATGGTTCCGTAAATGTCAAGTTTTCCTGGAGAAGAAACAATCAAACAGAGGTTGTATTCGAAAAGCGACTGATGTAAGGAAGTAATACAAAAGAAGCTGAAAATAGCACCATTCAGCATCATTATTATGTGTTTGTCCTAATTTATGAAACCGTAAATTTCTTACAAAATTAGACTTTTACTTGCATCAACAATTTCAGTGCTAGAATAAATCAAAATCAGTTGACTATAGTTTTGACTTAAGATTATATCTTTCATACTCATGACCCATCCTTATGAAATAAATTGTGTCACTAACGTCTTGTCGTCTTGCAGTTCTATGTTAAAGAAAATAATATGAAGCAATTATCCAGTTTTTATTCTCATTATGTTGAGTCCATACTTCAATTTTGTGGATCAAGTCCTGAAAAAGGTGAAAATGCAGATCTCAAAAGGTAGGAGGAATGAAAACGCGATATCATGAAATAATAACAAGCACAAACAGATTTTCCAAATATTTTATTTAAAACACAAACTGGCAGTAGGTTAACAAAAGTTAAAGATCCTATGTCTACGAGAGTGAAGTGACGTCATAGAACGAAGGCAACCCCTATGCGGCGCGCGCGGCGAGGCAAAACTCTCCGCCGGCGCCCGTGTTTACTCTTTGCGTTTCGTGAAAAAAAAAGAAAGTCTGGGCTGTGCATCGGCGGCCCCATTCGGCGCGAGAGCGCCTTGGCAACCGCCGGCACAGGAATATCATTGGCGGGATCTGGGCCCTTACAGTTGGCCCTCTCGCGATGCGTCGCTTGCATACGTAAATACCCATCCACAGGTACACTGCAGCGCCCGACAAGGCAACGAAGACCTCCGCCCATTTTCCGCTGCGAGCAAGCGCTGTCAATACACAGCGAGTACGCTCGTTTTCTCTAAAGGCGGCTCCACACATTCGGTATTCGGCGAGTACCGAGCGACCGTTCGCCGAATTGCGAGTGGTGTAGATGAGTGGCTTGCCCTACCCACCGCGTGTTGATCTTTTGGACACATGAAAGGACACAACATTCGCTGCTCCCAATGGGTTAAGCATTCGCTCGATGCTCGACAAATGCAGAATGTGTGGAGCCGCCTTAATTCGTAGTATGGTGGCGACAAAAAAATGACAATTACCTCGCCACGAAAACAATTTCAAAAATAGTGGCGTCAATCTGACGTGATACAAGTACGCCAGGATACCGTCAGTATTCCCGTATAAGGGAATGTCTGAATGAAGCGAGTGGCGGAATTCGCACCTGAAAGAGAAACGCGATAAACGCGATTGCCTGCCCACGGAAGAAGTAGAAAACAATTTCTTTCAACACTGTTTCTTCTCCGAGTCGCTCCTGCAACACCAGACCAAACTTACGTAACGCGAGTAATTCTGAGTGCGGTGGGTCGTCGCTGCCTTGGCGGTGTGTGTGCGCATGTGGCGTTGGTGCCGGGCGCTGCGCACGCTTTGCTTTGTACTGGAGAGGGCCGCGCCCGCCCAGGCGGACGGCGCTATGTCGCGCTGCGCCGAGGGGGCGTGCCCCAGCGCCGGGCCGCGGGCGCGAGGGGCGGAGTGCGCTGCAATGGACGGTGTCGACCCCTGCGCCCTCGCCCACGCCCTCGCCCTCGCCCTCGCCCTCGCTCAGGACAGAGGCAGCGCTTCCACTGTTTACTAGGTCAAACGTCTCGGACTATTCCGTTTTCTCCTAGAACGTGTTGTTTCTCCACTTAATTGAGTGTACAGAGTATTCCACTGTATTGAAATAAAATGATAAATAAAAGCAACGCGATGGTAGCAAAGCAGGGTAGCCAGTTTTTACAGGGGCAAGTATTCTCTGACTTTCCCGTTTTTTTTCTGGTCATGCTTTTGATGTAGCTGAGTGAACAGACTACTCCACTGTATTTAAATAAAATGATAAATAAAAGCAATACGGTCCAAGACAGGGTGGTCAGTTTTTACTGGGAAATATGTCTGATTTTTCCGGGTTTTCCAGAATTTTTATCTAACTGTGTATGTACAGTATTCTACTGTATTTAAATAAAATGGTAAATAAAAGCAATACATCGACGATATTAAAAGACCATGAACGACTTTGATCTTTCATCCTTACTATGTTACTGTCACATTCTTTTATTTTAAGTATTCTGAGGGAGACAAACTACGATTTAAAACCTCTCATTATCTATTTGCCAGCTCTTCGAGTTCACAATGAGAAAGACGACAACAAACAAAATCTCCATATGAAATAAAAGATTATGTGGTAAAAACTCCGTGCTTTGTAACCATGCTAATGTTTCCAGTACATTTAAATTCAGTGCTCCAGGTTTTCGAAAAAAGTGGCCATCGTGTACAACGCACAAGTCGAAAGACAGGCAATCACGGCATTCCAATCCCCGCAACTCTAGAAGCACAGGGGGGAGAGACCCGTGCCGAATCCGTCGCACCGAGAAGAAAGTTGGTTGGTGGAGAAAGCATCACACATACTTCAAAGTAAAGAAAAGACGAACGTATTATTGGGTATGCAAAAATTTATCGAGATGCGATGAAATCAAATAAGATAACAGATGCAGTATACTTGTCTTTCAGAATTCGATGTTACGACTAAAACCTGATCTACACAGGTTTGTAGTAAGTCTAGCATGATCTAGAAAGACTGTTCGTGTGCTCATGCACAAAGCTCCAGTTTATCAAGTCTTTCGGAAAATTGTTTATCTTCATTAACAGTTTACAACTTGCTATCCACACGTAAAGTTTTATTTCATAAATCTGACATGATCATGCGAGACTATCGACAAAACTTAATGTGTAAACCAGCATTAATAACATTTCAAAATTTCGCAAAAAAAGGATATTTCGTTTCAGAGGAATCACATTTTGACACACTTGGCCTCAACACCTCTGACATAACGTAATTTATCTTGATTTATCACTTCGCAATTTTGACTTTATCCAATTGCCTATATCACAAGAAGGCAACCTACAACTTACACAAGAGATAACATGTTCCAAAGTTCTTTAATTTAAAAAAACAACCGATTTTAATTGATATTCTCGCATTTCTTGATCTTCTTGAAGCTCTAAAAATCAGTGTTATCACGATAAAGATTTGGTATGTACCCAGCCATTTTTAAGGGCGGGGACGCGGGGCGAGAGGTGTTGGGCGATGGGCGAGGTCGCGGACGGGCGCCAGCGAATAACTCCTTCCTCTGCCTCCTGGCATCCACTGTCGCCAGCAAGTGCTCGCTCCTTGAAGCGACCCACTGCGTCTGACAAATCTCAAGGGACGTTTTCCTTCGTCGCGAATCGTAACTTTTATACGTGTCCTTATAGCTTTAGTACCTCATTATTATCTTACATGTGTACACATTGGGATGCTGCGTTAAAAACTTTTTTAAATCGAGATGATTTTATTTTAGAAGCATTCTGTTTGTAGTATATACACAGGTACAAATCAGGCAACAAACATCGAGAGAAATATAACTTTCATCGGAGCGAGAAGGAAAAATAATTCGTACACACTTACCATTTGCAAACGAATCGTTATTGTAGTAAGGGAAATTTTCTGATTTAGGTCGTTCAGTATCTTTTATTAATTTGTAACTTTTGGAAAATGCAAAAGTATTTGCTGCAATCATTGAAGAATTTAAATTTTCATAACCGTGAAAACTTCAAAACAAATTTACCCTTACGATTTGATAACGTTTCTTTTGCCGTCCTGGATGGATGCTTACTTCTTATATACAAAGATATTATTCATGCATTCTCTAATACTGTACAAACTTAGAAAACGAGCGTTGATTTACTATTACAATAACGGAAATATCCGTCTTAGACATTGGAAGTATGAACGGCAGATTTCTTCCTTCTCACAATGACGATTCTTCTAAAGCAGTGGCCTTCAACCTTTATATTCGTCAGGCAGATTTCAGCCCGCCATCCCTTTTACCCAGCATGAGATCTTCCAGATGATCTCACTTTGGAAGTTAAGAAAATAAATTCTTTTAAATTTGTCAAGTTTCATCCTTATTTTGAAGAGAAATGTATACTTAAAGATTAATAGAATGAATAGTGTGCTACAAGAATTTAAGTAAATATTACTGCAGATGATTCGTGTAGCACTCGTTCTAAACAGGCCGAAGACCACTGTCGCCTTCTCCAGAAGTTCGCCCACCCTGTGTGAGTACCTTGTATTTACATGTATCGGCGGCGGCGGCGGCAGGCATCCCGTGATCTATAAAACTATAAATATCCAATAGAAAATCACATGAACTGAAAATCACAAGTGCTGCTGGGCGGCGAGTAGTCGTTGGGCCGAGGAGGGAGCGGCGGCGGGCTAGAGGCCCGGCGGCGGCGGCGGCGGCGGCCCGCCCAGGTGATGGTGCGAGGGCGGCGGCGGCGGCGGCGGGGGCGGGCCCAGGCCGGCGTGCGGGTGGCCCGCGACCGCGCCCGCGCCGCCGCCCGCGCCCACCGCCGCCGCCGCCGCCTGCGCCGCCTCCAGCTTCTCCTTGTGCAGCAGCTCCTCCCGCTTCTTCACCTGCTTGCGCTCCTTGGCGCGACGGTTCTGGAACCAGATCTTCACCTGCAACACACAACGAGGCGGGCGCCTCTTGCAACGGCCGCTCTCCGCCACCCACCGCCCGCTGGCGGGGAATGCGACAGAGATAACAAAGCATCCATGTTCAAAATTAAAATATCGATGTTAATAATTCATCGACCATAAAAAATCTATAGTTGCTGGTTTAGTAATCTATTACATTAAATTCGGATGTAAGAAAGTTTAAGTGGAGAGTTTAAGTAAACTGGACAGTGTTAAGGTGGGTTGGGGAGAAGTCAACTAATTCATTCTAAAAGAAATGTTATTGAAACACACAATTTTGTTTGTCGCATAGAAGAAATGCTGTTTTAAAGCGTTTTCACAAAAACATATGTCAATTAGAGTGTCTCAATTAGCACCGAGAGCAATGTGAAATCAGTTGTCTGACTGGCTCCGTGCGAGATGAAAATAACACGATTCGAGTAGCTCTCGTACATAAAGATAGCCGTTCTCCATGGGATAAATGCCCCAGAATGTCATCAGGAATTGATAGAAGCTGTTGGGAATAATGCCCTTCCGTACCGTACAATCGTGAGATGGGCGGGAGAATTTTTGCGATGACGCGTAGCTACCAGTGATCAGCAACGCACGTGACGACCTGTGATTCTGCAGACCAATGTGGCGCATGCAGTAAATCAAGCATCTGCCAAATCGGGCCTTTAGAATCGGCATGTCATGCTTTTGGAATATTGTGAACTCGTATATGCTAAAATGCTTTAAAAGATAAATTCAGTACTGAGGTTTCAAATACTTTAATAAATATGAGAAACTCAATTTTGGTGTGTCGTGAAATATCCATGCTCTTAGTTCATCCGTTTTCATATGTAAATTTTGCATCTTCACCCGTGCTCGTTTTCTCATAAAACAAATAGCTGCCGTGACTTATGCTCCAACCCTTGTATAACTAATATTTAATTGAAAACGAAGTTTTAAAAATATGTGAACAATAGGAAAAACTAAGTTTGAGCAGTCAGGGCATCTCAAAGGGTCAATTCAGTCAGTGGACTGAAGAAAAGGGAAGAAAAGGGAAGGCCTGGCAACTAAGAAGCATACGTTTACAGTCGCTCCATTTACGAAATATAAAGAAAGGTTTACGAAATAGGAGGGGATTCGGGATCATCTCGGTCGAGAAATAGTCAGCTCGATGTAGGTAGTACAAACAGAGTTAGTTGTGGTACAATCCGTTATTTTATCATGTTTTAACTTTCACAAAATTGTGATTACGGGAATATTTAATTTACAAGTAAAACATCGAAAACGAAAAAACACCGAGCACAAAACATCGGTATTAAAACATCAGCTTCAATAAATCGATGTTTCTGTAAAGTTATCGATGTTTTGTAAATCTCGACATCGATTTCGCATCTTTATCACCGCCCTCTCTCTAGCACCAAGCGACAGCTGTAGAAAGAATTGCAATCAGTTATTTCGAAAATGCCACGTGTCCGTCATGCCACGAGTCTCGCGCAAGAACTAAAGTCCGGTATACACGGTACAGTTTTCGTGCAGATTGGACGTACAGAAGACGTGCAGTCCAGTCTGCACGTTTCTATATGAACATGTTTATAATTTTTCATGCAGAAAGCCTACAGTTTGACTCAAGCGCCTCTTGCGGCAGAATGATTCATTAACGGTGATGGGCCATTGCGATTTTGTGGTTAGGTGTGTCAAAGTGCGATTGTGTGAAGTGATATATTGTGAAAAACTTCCTTCTTCTCAATTCTTGACTTCTTATTTTTATTCTCTATGCTCCTCATGGTTAATTAAAACCAAATAAAGATCATAATCAGAACGCACACACAAAAATACACTGACAGTACGCGGACGGCGCAATTCAGTTCTTTCTCTTTAGACCCCTTGCGGCGGCCTGTGGCGATTCGTGCAGAAAACGTATAGACCGTGCATGCGTGATTTTTGGCTTTTGTACCAGTTTGGGATCTTGAAGTTTCTGTATAGAAACTATATGAGAACCTGCACGAAAACTGTACCGTGTATACCGGGCCACAAGAAAACAAGTGCCACAAGAAAGAGTGACCTATTCGAACTAAGAAGAGAACAACATCTGCTCAAATTATTTATTATTGGACCGCGAATATGAATATTTTTCAGGCGTAACACTGCTAAAAGCAAATTCTGAATCAAATAGTGAACTTTATCCTTTTTTCGCATAGATTGTAGATATGTCCTTATCGAAATAACCGATTCAAGGGGAAGGAGCATATACAAATATTTAATGTAAAATCTTTAAAATTCGTATTTATTTATGATAATAACTATTTCATATACATTACATTGAATTTGTATTTTTGAAAGTATTAACCAAATGAAAACAACGCAAATAAACGATCTTTTCGAATCTCTTGCACTAGACTACTAGAAATAATGTTTGAACTCGCAAATCTTTAAAAATTTAAAAAATTTAAAAATTTTAAAAATAACTTAATTTTTAATGTTACTAAATAAACTCACAATTAAAATAGTATTTTGAATGATTTCTGTAATTATTTAAAAAGTTTTATAATCCAGTACTTTGCAAATTCTTCGTCCAGGACGAAAGAGGTGCGAGTTCAAAGCTGACTGTATTAATGCGATTAACTCGAAAATCCAGGTCTTTCCCAGAAGACCAATTTCGCAAAATATTACTTTTTTTCAAATAATTTAACGTATTTTAGGCATTCATCGCGGTCGATGCCATGATCGGATGCAAAATGACGGTTATGCTACTGTTTTTGATATTGCAATAATTTATACTTTTTTCGCAACATAGCACGCAATAGCATTTTAGCCGCTAGCCTTATTCACACACAGAGACGGGCAGAAGGTTAGGTAGTCAAATGTTTGGCGTAAACCAATTATTCGGCATCAAGGGCCCACAAAAAGAGGATTCTGACTACACTACCTATTAGAGGAAGTTACACGCAGGAGAAGGAATTTTGCATTTTTTCCCTGTAAGCGACCCACAAAACCAGGTTTTCTACCAAAAACTTGAGGAAGTGTAAACAGGATTGTCGTGGAAGATTCAAGAAAACAATGCACACGTAATCCCAATACCTTATGTTGTGTTAACTGAATGTGTAAATTGAAAATTTGGATAATTCAGACTGTTTCCAGTTTCCCTTGCAGATAAAATCGAGGAAAAATGCAATCATACGCAGGTTTCCCACATCAGAGGGGCGGATCTCGGAGGTATTTCGAGACGAGGAGGATGAAGCGGGAGGGGGGGGAATCAAGGGGGGAGGTGATGCGGAGTGAGACGGGGTGGAGGGCGGAACGAGACGGACAGAATGTCACTAGATGGGATAATGCAAAAAGGGCCGACAGGAGAGAGTTTGAGGCGAGGAAGGAAGACGGAAGGCGGAGTAGGGCGTGAGGAAACGAAGAGAGATGAGACGGCGCGAGGCGGATTGAAACAAGGCGGTTCCTGTTGGCTCTAGGCGTGGATGGAGGTGAGGTGTGGATGGAGACAAGGCATGGATGGAGGCATGGCATGCGTGGAGGCGAGGCATGCCTGGAGGCGAGGCATGGATGGAGGCGAGGCATAGATGGAGATGAGGCATGGATGGAGACGCATGAATGGAGGCGAGGCATGGATAGAGACGAGACATGGATTGAGGCGAGGCGTGGATGGAGACGAGGCAGGGATGGAGGCGAGATGCGGATGGAGGCGAGATGGGCAAGGCGAGAAGGGCGAGGCGAGATGGGCGAGGCGAGAAGGGCGAGGCAAGATGGGCGAGGCGAGGCGAGGTCTGGCGGGCTGAAGTCGGAGGGAGGCGAGCTGTACCGCGGAGAGATGAGGCGGAGCGAGGCGGGGTGGAAGATACGTGTGCGATGGGAATGGCTTATGAAGGGGTGAGGCGAGGTGGGACGAAGTCGGTCAAGTGAGATGGGGCTATTTGTGGAAGAGTGAGTGAAAGGGAGATGAGGCTGGTTGAGGTGTCGGGAAGTCGGAAAAATGGAAAAATTTTAAGAGTTTTGAATGAAGGTGAAAGAGATCCCAAACATTTTAGAAAAAAAAACGAAAACAAAAATTAACGAAAGAAAACAACACATTATTAAAAAAGTAATGTTCACCTTCTCAAATTTTGCAAAATTTGAAGTGAAAGCAAATCTTATATTTTCCTTTTTCTGGTGTTCAAATGCAAGAAAAATTAACACAAAAATATTGAATAATTCCTGTTTGATGTCGGACGAGAAAAGTGTATAGAACTTTCCCTGTAACTCTTCATTCATGGCCCAGAACTGTAGAAAATGTGTTTCTTGTTTATATACTTGAATCTGTAATAAAAGTAGCCTGTAATTGTGTAATATCTCTACTGTTTTACTTCTGATGACAAATGTTCAATAGAACTTTCATGAAATCTCATTGTTTGCTATTCAGAACTTTTGTCGTGGCTTCGAACAGCTTGATGCATGTTAGTTAGAATGGGTTGCTACTTTTTGGGAAAGAGAATTTTTAATTTTTCAATAATTTGCTGTTGGTTTAATTTTTTGCTGATTTTGAGAGGGAGTTCTTTGACCGATATTCAGAACTCATAATATCACGATATTTTTAGGTAATGCTAAAAGCCTATTTTATTGTTTGGAATTACTTTTTCGAGATTTTTTCTTCAATTTTTGCAGAACTTTCTGCAAAATCTTTATTTGTGACTCAGAACTCTCAAAATCTTTAGGAATTTCAAAGTTCGTGAGTGAAGGCGAAACGGAGTGATACGAGGCAGAGTGGCCTGGTGCGGTGCGGTGCGGGGCGGAGCGGGTTGACAGGAGCGGGGCGGAGCGATGGAGGGAAGGCGAGTCCTGTTGAGTCCAGGCATGGCTGGACAAGGGACAAGGGCGGCGAGGTGAAACATGGCGGAAGACGAGCAGACTACCAGACGGATAAGGGGTAATTCGACAAGGAGCGAGATGAAATGCGAGACAGGGAGAGGAAGGCGCAACGGGTTGACATGAGGCAAGGAGTAGCGGGGTGAGGAGATAGGTCGAGGAGGGATGTGGCGACGTGGATTGAAGCGGGTCAAGACGATACGGGGCTGGTCGAGGCGTGGTGTGGCGAGGCGGGCGGGCGAGGCCAAAGCGAGGCGAGGCGAGGCGAGGCGAGGCGAGGCGAGGCGAGGCGAGGCGGCTCTGGTACGATCGAGGCGGGCTGGATCGATTCGAAGGGAGATGAGACGGGGCGAGGCGAGACGAGACGGGGCAGTTGTTGCACGCTGTGGCGAGGCGGGGCGGAACGGACGAGATGAAGGGAAATAGGAGGGGGAAGAGGAGGGATGGGGCGGGGTGAGGGGAGTTGAGATGAAGCGTGTGACGGCGGGGCTGGTCGTGGCACAGCGTGGCGAGGCGGGTCGGGGCTAGTCGGAGCGAGATGGGACGGGGTAAATCGGGGCGGGGTGGAGCGAGGCGTGGCGAGGAGAGGCGGTGGGAAAGACGTCAAGCGGCTTCTTCGCCCGAATTGCTCAATTGGCAGCCGGCAAGCCGCTAACGAGCCGCGGCGTGCTCTCATGGCTTCGGCCCTAATACGCCCAGGGCGGGCGAGTTTCGGCCTCCTTTCAGCCGGCAAATTGCGCTCCGCCCACAATTTGGGCCAGGGAAATGAGATAAGCGTTCGGCCTTCTCACAGCGCACGTTTTCTTTACTTGTGGAGATAAAAAAGTACGAGAATTAGTGCAGATTACGTAATGATAAGTTCTACTGTAAGGCTACCCTTCGTTTCGACATGAACCAAGAACGCTGTCTGAAGATGAGACGGGATATTGGTATCACGTGTAATCTAAAATATACTCGAAATAAGATACGTCAAGTGTGCGAAATGATACAGTGTCCTACAAAACGCATTTTCGTAAGTCACAAGGTACAATTTATTTCCCCCACATTCATTCGCAGATTTCGTATTTTGCAGTTTCAATGATGCAGTTGGATCAATTCGCAGTCTTCAATGTTGAAATTGAAAATACTTAAATGTTTGTTTCCTCCTTTATTATTTAGAAGTGATGTGTTTGCTGATTTTATAGGTTTACTTCTATATCCATGCAGATTAATTAAAATCATATTTAAGAAATAAATCTGCATCTTCATTCAGTCGTTAACTCATTTCTGAGAGACCTCCCAGGTTTTGAAGAAGTCTACTTTACAGAAAAATTATTTCACCTATCTCGTTTCTATAAAAAAAGTGAACTAGAAAGCGATCCGCTTTTCCGTACCCAAAATACTTCCCCGTTTTCATAATGATAGCAGTTTGATCGTCACATTTTTCTGATACTGAAATTTAAAATCATTATTTCATGAATATTCACGCATTCCGCCGTTTATAGTGCACGTAAATTTAATCGTATAATTCGTTCACCGTCTCTAATACTTCAGTGGCAAAACGTCTGCTACTGCAGCATCATTGACCAATAAATCCTAGAGTTCTTTCGATGGTGGTGAATATTCAATACTTGGTGCATAGCTGCGCCAAATTCAACATCATTCTAGAATAGAATTCTAGCAGCTGGCTGTTCTGATCAGTAATTTTTCGTGGTTACTGCGATTATTACATGACTAATTCCGAACAAACCGGCCATGAACTCCACACGAACTTTTCTTTCTCATCCTTGGCCCCCACTCTTCTTACACACACGCACGTACACACTCAAACACACACATATACACACTTATATGCACTACATGAAAATTAGTTCTTCGTATTCTTCCACGATTTCTTCATTACATCGTCGACTCCTCCTCCTTTCCCAAGCACACTTGTTAATCTCTTTTAATTTTTTCTTGCAATTCTTTTGAGTTAAAAACCTCCTTGTCTGTGTAGTATATTAATTAAAAATTTCTATGTATGTCCCTAGTATATTCTGAGTTGATCCTAATTGAAGAGCGTATTTCCAATGTGACATATCTTCATTTCCGTTTGTCTCTTGATTTACGTAGCAATATAGTATTCTTAAAGACTTCCCCAGCATGCTGCCAAAAATAATGTTAAGAAATTGATTTTCTCCTATGTTTAACGATATCTGTAAGCTGTTAAATTCGATCTTGAACTACAGTAAACCCTCATTAACACGAATTCCAAGGGACCGGAATAATCGGAGTTCATGTTATAAAAATTCGTGTTACCCGAGTATTAAAAAACGTCCGTATTGCCGTAATCTCTTGCCGGGACCGAAATTTTGTTCGTGTTAGGGCGAAACTCGTGTTAAGCGAGTTCGTGCTAACGAGGGTTTACGTATAAGATTGAATGTGAAGATTTTCCTTACTTGAAAAACTGTATTTCGAGGAGGTCACATTGGATACAAGCTCTTCAATTTCTCCCATGTCTTTTCTTTCTCCCCAATCCATTTTTGGGCCACCAACCAATTTTTGGAAAGGCTTTTAACGTAATTCTGACAAAATATACCATAAAATGTTTCTCAAGTTCGTTTCCAAGGACGGCGGTTTCTATGAAAGCACAACTCCTGGCGCCGAGATGTCGAGGGTGGTCCTGGGCAGTGGTGGTTGTGGTCAGAGGGTGAAAGGGAAAGAATAAAAACAGCCCTTCCAAGGAACATCGACCACTCCCGGTCGGCTGAGCCCAGACCCCGTGCAGGGCAGAAAGAAACCTACAGCCTATAAAAAATTTCGGTGCCACAGACTTCTGCTACGGCTCTCGCACCGAATGGGTAGAAGCCTAGAATAATTCAAAGCATGATGATTCAGTTCCAAATTTTCCTTTCTACAGCTGAAGCTTAGTTCGTAAGTAGAGGTAGAGGTAGAAACCAGTTACACGATTACGGAATGAGTAAATTGGTTTCTTTCAATTGTTATCACTTGGACCAGATAAACTGCATTCTAACCCCGATCATTCTCTCTGGCTTGCTTTCGTAGTTCGTGAATTTGTTCGTGAATTCTACACGAACAGTCAATGTGAGGAGTGACTGGATACTTAGGTATGCTCTCTGTTTTGGGTGTGTGGAAACTGTGCAGTGGGAGTTAGCAGCAACAAAATACAAGATTCTTGACAAAAAAGTTCTTACATTATTTTTACAAACCTGGTTTCACGACACTAAACAAATACATCGGAACTAATTTTTTTAAAAAAATTTTAAAAATCTCATCATCGACATGGGACGCAAGAAGTTTCCAGACGCAGAAACTTTTTTTTTTTTTTTTTTTTTTTTTTTTTTTTTTTTTTTTTTTTTACAAAATAACGTTCTTTTAACACTTTGGCGGATTGCCCTTTGAAAGGACAATAGAACATATCCTGACTAACATTATTTTTCACAAGTTTGACGCATATTTGGTTATAACTACAGTTCTATTTTCTTCAAATGTTCTCCTCTTATCCTCTTTGTTTTCAATTTTACTTTTGCGGATGTTTGTTTCCAAGATGCTTCATAAATGCTTAATAGAATTTAGATCCGGTGCTAGGAGTGTGAATTTGTTTTGGTTCATTGTTCAGGTTCCAAAGTTTAGAACGCTTATTGTGCTGAAAAGTGTAGTCGTTTCCAAAATTCACTTTAACCGCACTGTTTCAAAACCGTGCCTTTAGAATATCAATGTATATGGATTGATTCATTACGACATCAATAAACGATAATTGCGTCTCAACACGGGCACTCATACTTGCTCATAAGAGCACCGATCCACCGCCTGTTTGATGGTGGGAAATAAGTTTCGCGGCTGCAGCTCTGTGTTTTTCTTTCCCCATACCATGCGTCAACTATCCAACACTCTGACATTGAAGAGCAAGCTCTCGCCTCAAAAAAACTTCCTCGAAAATTCATACCTGAAATGTACATGATTTTCTGCAAATGGTAGACTCTTGTCTGCTCAATTTACTCTCCCAAACCTTCTTTTGGGTTATGAGTCCATAGAAGGCATTTCGACGAGACGCATTGATTATTGTGCCAAATGAAATTCTGTTCCCGATGTCCAGAAGGGAGTACTTGTCAATGTATTAATCTTCACTACACAAGCAATGATTCGCTCATCTTGCACACTTAAGACTTGAGGTTGGCCGCTGCGCGTTGCTGTCTAATGTTTTCCTCTCACCAAAACTGTCCATAAAGACACGTTCCATTGTTTTAGAGACTCCAATCCGTCCAGAAATATTTCTTATCGATGAGCATTCATTGTGTAAGAGTATTACCCCTTTGCATTCTTCAACAGAAAATTCCCTCCTCGGAACCATTTCACCACAGTGATCGCATTTGTACAGAGTTCCGACGGCAACTGACAGCTAAGGGCCGCGGGTAATTGTGGAGGAATATTGAAGAAAGGCGCATTTACTTCCAAGTGTCCAGAGACATTTCGCGCTCAATTTCGACGCAGTGTCCGTTGCTTTTATTAGTTCCTTGGAATTGCTTTAGCTTTGTGAATATAGTTTTGTGAAAATAAACGAGACTTTTTATTGACAAAATTGTTGAATCTCATTGACGAACTGCACAATTTCCATAGTCCCATAATAGAGACAACATCTACATGCCCACTTTTTGCACCGACAGTGGGGTTTCGTCACGACTAGTATTCGACTCTGGTGTCGCTCTGTGCGCTGTTTCCTAGTAGTTTCGGCGCGTTTCACTTGCGAGAAGCAACATTGGTTGTAACAAAGGGCAGTGTAAAAATAATTCAGCAAACTGTAAGCTACAAAGTAGTAAAAATAATCGTTATTTCCAAAATAATTGAATATTTTAAAAAATTACACCACATCCGGCCTGGCGCTGTTTCAAGTGCACGACCATGCAGATGTTTGCTACATTTCTCGCGTGTTCAATTTTCGTTTAGTTTTCGTCATACAGCATTCATTACCAGTTTGTTACCATTTCCGTCGCTCCGTCCACCATTACCAGCACACATTACCATCGCTCAGTTACCCCCTTCATTGAAAGCGGAAGAAATAATGCAATTAAGATATTTAATATAATTGTGACTTTTGCCAAAGCTTCGTACCGGATAAGCACGAATGGAGGAATTAATTTGTTTCCTAGAAGGATAGATGAAGTTATTTAATGAGAACAACTTTGTTTGAAAGTTATTTCTATAGAAAACCACAATTAGTGACAGCTTTGCTCGAGATACCAGACCGATGTGGAGGACGCTCCCCAATCACAGACCTCTAGTATCGGTATCGTTCCTTCTCGGTAATGGTAGTACGGGAACTAGCATTCTCGGTCATAGCGGTGTTGGCGCTCTGGTGTCGCTGTCGAGAACGATTGGTACTGAGATTTTTTGTGTCCGGCTCTGGTCACTACCTACATCAAATAACAAGAAAATCAGTAAGCCTATTAAATCGCGCAAAACCTTATCATCTCCATCCATGGTTAGTGAAGGCTCAATGGTTAGAGTAACTGGGCATAAACAATTCTTTGAACAATTTGAATTAATTATGTTTTCTCTTCTATGTAGCAATGTGAAGGCAGAGTTAACTAATTTTTGTCGTAAAAGTAGTAAGGAGTAAATTGAATAAAGCATAAGTCACCTTGACCGGCATCGGATCCGAATCCCCAGGTATTCGCAGAGTTGCTCTTACTACTGAGCTAACTAGATGACTTATGCTTCGAACTGTCCGTGAACTTGAGACGGTATATTGCCCGTGTATTTGATGATATCCAATTTTCACAGCCCTGTCGTCATTTATGACAAATATAAATATTTAAGTTTGCCGTTAATGGCAATAGAGTGACGACAATATTAAAGATAAAGGGATTGCTTTCTTAATGTTTCCCATTATGTAGAGGGCTATTTAAAGAAAATAGATAAATTAAAAAGTGAAAATAGATGTTCAATAAATGAAGCTAATATCGTAAAAGTATCAACGGTAATGATCTAACAGGTAAATTAAACGCATCTAGAGAAAACTATTCCCTTCCATGTTAGGCATGTTCATAATCTTTGGCCATATTAAAAACGTAATCTCAAGAGCAATAAAACAACACGACACACTCACACACGCTGTTTCAGGCCTGAAGCCGCCAACTCAAGTTCGGTTTAATCAGGTCCAGAGACGCATTTAAGGGGAGGCGTAAGAGGAACGTGACCTTTTCACTTTGAACTTAGAAATATTTGAATGGATTAATGAAATGCATTATTTATTTTTTAAGTATCTTCTTTTTTATCCATTAGATTAAGGTATCTGATAAAAATAAATCGTTTATAATGTATTCATTATAAAATAAGTTACGATATTTACATATCAAACAATGTACAACAATCTAAAATGAAGCTGCTCCATAAAAAAAGAACAGGTTGTCATATATGGGCCGTCCCCCTTTGCAGTTTCATGATTTTTCTCTGTCATGGGCAGACTCATTAAATAATGTGCAAATCATTTCTTTGGAACGGATGCTTTACGACACTCAAGGGCTTCCCTACAGGCATTCAATTTTTCATTTAGAATGAACACGCTCATGAGGTCTTCTTGTATTTCGCCGTATAACGTCTTGCCTGGAATTGTGGTTTTTGAACAAGGTCAAGTCATGGATTTGTGGAGCGGCAATCTTGAACACTATAGTCGACATTCGTAAATTTCCTTCGTTTGTGTGTAAAGTTTCCACGAGAGGAGGAAGTGTCGAATTCTTTATGGCTTTTATTACAAGCTCATTATCATCTACAAGCTTCACATGAGAAAGGAAATAATTGTGAAACATATCCATTCTTAGTGTTACTCTGCTGCCAGACTGGAAAGCAGTAGCTTCTTCTGAAGATAACTTGGACAACTTGCCACTTTTTCTCATCTAGAGATGGAGACTCTCGTTAACCCTCGGAGACCTGAGTAAATTTACGCCTTTAGAGTGCCGAAGGGGTATATTTCGGACCCCATTTGTTTTTATTTTTATGATCATTATTTTCACTTTAAATTGATTCTAATATTTTTTCTTCAATATTAATGTTTTGTTATTTGCATTTGGTTAATAATTAGTTACAAGGCTGCGTTTAAACGTATATTTATTGGAAACTTTACAAAAGTTTTCACAAACCGTAATATTCTTGCTGATTCACAGTTTTAGCAAGGGTAAATAACTGTTTTGTAGGAATGCTTACTCCACACACAATTTTTACGTACACATTATTTATGTTTTCAACGTAATCACCTAATCTTGTAAAAATAAGCAACAGAACACAATACGTTATAATAAAGTAATCATTTAGCACATTCGTGTGAAGCCATGATAAGCTTGGAACATTGTACCAGCAATACCTGTGATATATTGGAAAACTACAAGTGATATCATATAAATTTAAACAGCTCTCTTAACGATTCGTGCAGAAAAATAGGTATGATCAACTGCCACATATGACACGGAGTACTAAAGGGGTACAGTTTGGACCCCGTGGCAAGAAAAATGTATTTCCAGAACAAAATAATTATTGAATTTTTTTCTACTGAGCGTATTTTCGATATATTAGGGAAAATATTCAGCTAGAAAAAAAAGTCATATAGAAAGTAGCACTAACTGAAATAGACGACAAAAAAATGTCCTGGGATGCAAAATGTACCCCCTTAGGCCTCCTAGGGTTAAAATGGTAATAATAAAAGAGGGGTTTTGAAATATTAACAAAGCTCACATTAAGTTATAATCGTATAATAATCTGTAGTAATGTAAATTAATATGACATCTATATAATTCGTTCTTTTCATGAAAATTAAAGCTCCAAAAATGTAACGAATATAAATTATGTAATGTATGTGAACTTAAAGAGGTCCAACCTCAATATTCTCATTTACACTTTAACAATTAAATCGATAAAATTACTAGCTGACTCCCTTTTGTGCCTGAGAAGTTGAGGCTTGCAGCCCTCTTAAAGCGGCTCCACACATTCGTTATTCAGTGAACAGCGAGCAGTCACTCGTCGAATCCCGAGTAGTGTGGATGAGTTGCTTGCTATTTGCCGAGTAACGAACGTTCGGTGATCGCCCTACCCACCGCGTGTCGGTCTTTCGGACACATTAAAGGAAGGGAACATTCACCGAACACATCGGCTGTTCGGGATTGAGCGAGTAGTAGCTCGCTGCTTGGCGAATGCCGAATTTGTGGAGCCGCCTTTACGCCATCACTCCCCTGGTAAAACGGTATGGAGAGAAGAAAAAACGCAAGCGAGGGCGAGGCAGAACGAAAGAGAGAAAGAAAGAAAGGATGAGGTATGGCTAGAGAGGGCACCCAAGAACGATGCAGGGTAATTTAAGTCCAGCACGAGCAAGGCAAGGCAAAGCATGGTAACCGAGAAAGTGGCAAGGCAAAGAGAGACAATCGAGAACGAGACAAGGTAAAGAAAGGCAAGCAAGGGGAAGGCAAATAACTGTAAACGAATGCAAGTCGAGGCAAGGTAAGGAAAACAGAGGCAAGCGAGGACTGGGCAGGTTAAAGGAGGCAGCGATAGCAAGCCAAAGCATGGCAAAGGAAGACAAGCTAGGAAGAAACACTCATACGTAGGGCAAACGGGGAAGGAGGCTGGAGAGAGCCATGCACATGTAACACGCAGGTATCCGTACTTTCTGGTACGTGGGTTCAAATCAAGGCAAAGGAAGGCAAGCGAGGACGGGGCAGGACCAAGAATGGTAAGCCGGTCCGAGGCAAGGCAAAGCGAAGGTAGCGAGGAAGAAACATACTCGTACGTAGGGCAGGCGGGGAAGGAGGAGGCTGGACAAAGCCATGCAAGTGGGTTCAAGGCAAGCCGAAGGAAGGCAAGCGAGGGAAGCCAGCGGGGGCGGGGCAAGGGAGGGGAGGCAAGGTAGACAGGCGATGCGCGCGGCCTGTGCGGCGGTGCCTCTCGGAGCGAGGGAGGGAATTCCTGCCGGCCGCGACGCACACAGGAGGAGGATTAGAGCGGCGCGGGGCGGGGATGGGCGGGGCGGTGGAGGCGGGGCGGGGGCCGGAGCGCGGGGCCGCGCCGTGCCGCCGGAGTCTCGCGTGACCGAGCCCCGCCCGCCCGCCGGTCGGCTTGGCGCTTTATGGCGCGGCTGTAAACCTTCTGCCTGCGTGCCGCATGCAAGCCCCGCAGCCGCCGCCGCCGCCGCCGCCGCCGACTCGCGTGCCCGCCGCCGCCCCCGAGCATCCGGCCGCCCCCCTCCGTCCCCCTCCCCCACCCCACCCCGCGCTCCGCTCCACCGCCGGGGCAGCCGCTCACCTGGCGGCCATTTTTGGACGCGTTCGCCGAAAACTCCTATCTCTTGCTTCATCTTTTCCCCCCTTTGTCTGCCACTTAAACCTATGCGCGCTGAGAAGCCAAAATATGTTCCTTGGTTGGAGGTGATCTTCAAAATGAGGAAGAAACAAACAAAACAAAAATCACGTTCGTGAACTTTGTTTCTGTTCAAAGCAACGATTTTATCGTTGGTTCTGTTCAAATTACTTACCATAAAACTTACAATTGCATTTATAGTCTTCGCTTAACTACCATTCAATATATTTTAAGAAAAGGAAATTTTTTAAATAGATGTTATACAAAGGCTCAAATAGTGCAGCAAATTTTAGTCATGAACCTTATTACTTTCTATGAAAAGAAAACAAAAAGTAGTATTATTACTCAAAAACAATTTTATATTTCGTCTGCGTTTCTTCTTGGCACTGTTTTCGGTTTATGATTTTAGGTGCAGAAATTTCAATTTTAAAACTGTTAGAAGGTAATTGAAAAGAAAAAAAACTAACTTACACTTTATAATAAACTAAATACCAATATTCAACTCAGTCTAAATTTCACAATCGTAAAATATAATTTAATTGAAATATAGAATGTCCATAAATTTACATAAAATCTACTACTCTTTCTCATAATACCTGCTTAACAATTTTCTTTCAAATCAGCAATAAAAAGATTGATAACAATTTTACCAAACCAGATTTTGAACAAACTGTTATTTTATTTCAACTTCGGTGAGTTCTTACGTGCGTCGGATATCCTACACAATGTTAAAAACATGATGGTAGTGCTCGACGTCATATTGTGTTTTTGGGGGAAGAGTGTAAATAATAAACTAACCAACAATATTTCGTAGAATTATAATAAGCAATAAGAGACGTCTTTTGCACAATATTTTCTTAGGAAAGTTAGACGAAAAAGTGTCAATCCCGTACTTTAAATTGAACCAAGAGTATAAATTTGAACAACAAACATTTTTTACTTTTTGCAAAGGTTACATAACAACTTAAATAATTGATGCTTCTCTCGGTTGGATCTTTGATTCGAAACTGGAGTATCATTATTTGAAAGAGGAAATCTCTGCTTGTGGAGCCTGTATGAATATCCATCGATTGTAATCGTGTCCATTTATTCCAAAAATGAAATAATTCTTAATAAAGCACAACTTCTGTGGACATCGATGCAAAAATTAATGCGTTATTCTTTACATTTTTAGCCTAAAAAAGTTACATAATTTTCTTTCGCGCGTATGAGAGGATTTTTTCGGTCTAACATCTTTTTACGAAGTCTTTTATGTAATTATGTGACGAAACAGTGCGAAAGTTTACGAAATTTTTATATTTTCGTTTTAGACTATTCATCTCATAACGATCATTAAAATTCTTCAAACAATTCATAAAATAATTAATAGTTCCAAAAATCTATAAACTGTTACAATCGTACGCTTGAATGTATTATTAGTTTCATGCAATATTAGTTCAAATACTGAAATGTTTAAATTTTAACGATGTGCTTAATCAAAAGTTTATACTTTCTACACCGACATACGTTAAAAGTTATTTGATTGTTCTTACGAATACACGAAAAACGCCCATTTCAAAGTTCCAATGGAAAATTTAAAGCTGTTTAAAAGGTAAGTTCTGATTATTTTTCACCGTGTTTTTCATTCGTTTGTCATAATATTTTGCATTTTATATTTAAATTTCGTCTACTTCTTAAAGTAGAGATGTGTAGATATCGATTTATGCGCATTGACTCTTTATCACCGTTATGTCACATCTGCTAAAGCTTCACTGCAAGTCATCACGTCGAATTTACTTTTCTTCTTTATCTCTGCACAGTATAATCTCTTATCAGTCAAAAGTTCCCCGCCCACAAGCGGGCTGCAAGCACGTGCATTTCAATACCGCACGCCATTGGACTTCAAGCGGCATGACGTACTCGGTCGCTCAGACGCTCTCCGTGCTCCACATGCACGTGCGCACGCACATCATTTTTACTTTCTCGCTACGGAGTAGAGAGAAAGTCGTGCAATGCTGCGCGAAAGGCAGTGGTATCGAAAAAGTGTATAAATCCAGTTGCTAAATTTAGAAAAAAAAATCTTCTAACACGTGGTGTAGCCAGAATCTATGTTTTGTGGGTTCTTGATACCGAAAAATCGAATGTCGGCAAAACATCTGTATCCGTCGGTCAGTGAACGCCAGCGGCTAAACCGTTCTGCCGATTTTCTCCAAAATTGATGTTCGTCAATTGATGTGGCTGATATCGCGGCTCCTTTAATTTGAAACCCTATATTTTTGGGGGGAATTTACATTAAGCCCCAGGGACATTATTTAAATTTAAAACAAAGGCTCCATTGTTTTTGATTAATTTATTGTTGTAAAGTGTGATGTACGTTTAAAAGATTGGTACAGGTTTCATGCTCGTTGAAAACACCGATTTTTCGAGAATTGAAAAGTTCTCTCTCATCTCCCTTAAATTTGTTTCAATGTGATATGAATAACGAAATGCAAAATTTAATAAGAAGTATACAATATTGTATTTTAAGATTTTATTTTATTTTTAATTACATGATATTAGTGGGCTATATGTACAGTGTCCAATCATTTTGATGTTTTAATGTAAAGCATTTTTCAATAAATTTGTGAATTGTGAATTTAAAATGTATTTTGATTTGTTAATGTATAGATGTATGTTGATGCTGTTGAAAAACTGTAGATGCATTATTTATGCTGTTTATGATATATGTATAGTTATACATTTTTTATATTACAATTTATTTAACCGTGATATTCAATTACTTTCTTACAATAGAAAAAAAATTGGAGGCATTTTGAGAACATTTTGAAAACGTCCCTGGGGCTTCATGTTAAGTACCCCCAAATTTTAAAGATTTTTTTTTCAAAATCGCAGCGCTTCGAGTCGAGCCTGATCGACCTATTTTTAAAAAAATCCTACGTATGATTTAAGCGCTGGAGTTGTTCACAGACGGACATTCTTTTCGGTATCAGAGGATCACGTACAAGGGGGTCAAATACAAAGCAATTTACTTCAAACACACACTTAAAACTCCCCCCTGCTTTTTTCAGTTTTAAAATATTCAAATCTCTAATTAAACGATTTATGATAAAGGTTTTCTTCGTTCATTCAAAATTATTTCTCCAATGACTGACAGCTGGGAGAAATATAACAATGCTTCCTGATAGTAACAGGTATATTCTTAAGAATCTGTTAAGAATTCTTGTCATATGGATGAAAACATAGTGATTTATCTCGTGGTTGAATACAACTACGCGTGTTTAACATTAAAATATATTATTTACGATTAATTGAATTTCATTATACTGAAGATTCTGCAAGTGATAACCTACTGATCATATGTTGAACATATTGAAGATTCATTTGTTACGAGATTTAAAAGTTGAAGATATTGTGCGTCTCAATTAATTCTTGAAATTTCATCAATAGATTTTAATTGTTTTGGGCATTTAATATCACTATTAATTAACTTTGTTAGCAAGGATATTTAATTGAAGGGTTTTATTTTTGCTTATATTCACATTCCTGTAGGCGCGTAGCTCGTACATGAACATATTTCCTAAGGTTGCAATCCGATAACTTTGAACACGAATTGTAATTTTCTATTTCAAATGAATCACCTTGCCCGAGACTCATTAAAACATGTAGCCTACTATGCTTCTTTACGGTGAATTTTGTGCCATAAATATAAATCAAAAGAAGTACGATTTTGAAGAAGTGAATTACCTATTGTACAAAATCGTACACAAGAACGCATTATTGAAAAATACTAATTTACAATACAGAAGAAGAGAGTGGATGTTTCCATGGCTAGACGGGAAAGTTCCTGGACGAGGCCGATAGGCCGAATTTAGAAATCCCGCTGGAAAGTCACGTTTGCCACATGATGAACTAGATTTTATTGAGGACCCCAACTTTATGACAATTTGTCCATATGACATACAAATTTAATTGACTATCACAAGAGCACACTACGCATTCTTCGATTGAAGGTTGGTACTTATTTTGTGTTATAATTATTGCACTTTAAGGACTGGTATGGAAAGTACTTTCAGTAAGTTTCTCGAGTGGTGTTGAAAAAAGTTGAACTTGTCCGAATTCTGTGTTAAGTATGCAACACTTTCCAGATGGTCTCGAATAAAAAAATCTATGGTTGATAATCTGAATGTCAGTAAAAATTACGTTTATCACAGCTTCACAAAAACATTTTTCACAAGTTTGAGCTCAAAAATATTTACTATAAGGGGAGAGGCGACGAGAGCATCTTTGATTTAAAGGAAAGCGAAGGAGACTTATGGGTGCGGAAACCCGCAATCAAATCAATACGCCAATGCTTCCTTCTATTTCCAGGGAGGATCTAGGTAGGACAAAGAATAGTGGTAATGAAGGTGAGGGCAGGAGCAAGGGCAAGGGCGAGGGCAGGGGCGAGGGCAGGGGCGAGGGCAGGGGCGAGGGCAGGGGCGAGGGCAGGGGCGAGGGTAGGGGCGAGGGCAGGGGCGAGGGCAGGGGCGAGGGTAGGGGCGAGGGCAGGGGTGAGGGCAGGGGCGAGGGCAGGGGCGAGGGCAGGGGCGGGTGCCGGAGGCGAGGGCGGGAGCGGAGGAGGAGGTGACACCGTAGGGGTTGAAGACGAAGGCGGAGGCAGGGGCTGGAAAGAGGGAGGGAGGCGAAAGGAAGAGCGGTGGCGACAGTGAAGCGGGGGTAGGTTTGGGAGGGACGTCGGTGAAAGGTGAGGGCGAAAGTAAGGAAAGGCTAGGTGGAGGACGATGTTAAGACGGAGAAGAAACGAAGAAATCGAAAAGGGGGATTTCTCCATGCCAGAGCCCAGAGTGTGTGTATGGTTCTAGCGCTGGGACCCTCCGCGCCGCGTCGCGCCAGCCGCCTGGCCAACCGCCTCGCTGAGCGTGCGGCCATTTTGTGGCCACCGACTCGCTCCCGCTGCCGTTCCCGCTCACGCTGCTACTGCTATTACTCCTACTCCTACTACTACCACTCTTACTACTGCTGCTCCGCTACTTTGTGTCTCTATAAATAATCTCATAATCATTTTCTAGCACCGCCATAAACACATGACAACAAATCATAAACGTGCTGCCCGCCGAGCCATAAGGCGGGGCGGCATGGGGCTGTGAGGACCGGGGTTTATGGGGCCTAACAAAACGGAGCGCGTATCCAATATCCGGCGGCGGCGGGGGCGGCGGAGGTGGCTTAGCCGTGGCGGCGGCGGCTTAGACGGTGCCGCTGAGTGGCGACAGGGGCGTGGCAGCTACCTCATTACGCGAGGATGCGGTCAACGCATCAGCGCTCGGAGCCACGATGGCGCAGTTGCTCACTGGAGTGAGTCCGTGCCTTCGCTCCTGTGTGGGTACACGTCTGGGTATAAAAAATCAAAACACGATTACGATAGGTATACTAAACCCTTAATTTACCCGACACATTTTTAAACGTAGGTCATAATGTAATCCAGACCGATTAATTACACATCTATTTTGATAGGTCAGTACTCGAGGGGCCAAAAATTTGCATCGTGCAGTCATCATTCGAAGAGTCAAACGTTTTCAAGAATTAATAATAATTAATTATATATTATATTAATTATTATAGTTATTTATTATTATTACAGTTATTTATTATTATTATTATAAAACAAAATCAGGTCTGACAGCACTAATATCAGATTTAAAATTCTGCTGAATTAGGAGAGGGAGCACTGTTATTCAATCAGGTGCTTCAATTTCAAAAACAGTAGCTCCTAATAACATTGTCCCCTCTCCAAATTTACCAAGGGTCAAGAAATTTAAATTGGAAAATCCTTTGGCGGTCACAGCGTCGGCGTTTGTAGTACATAAAGGTGGATGGAAACCTGAATTAACTTATAATTATTTTTAAGTGAAAGTATCATTCTTTGCCGAATAAACTACGCGAGCTGTGTTGCCGATGAGTCCCGTAAACAATAAATAAGTAAATAAATAACAGCTTCGGTAGAAAGTATTACCAAAACGTTCTCTAATGAAAAAGGAGGAAATTTCTAGGCCTTATGCAAGGATGAACAATGCATATGTTATAACAAGAGAAAGATCTATTTGTAATTTATAGGACAAAATATTACCGTATTATTTATTACACGCCTTATTTAAAGAAAGAAAACTATCATCTCTTCCTTGCAGTCGTGTTTATCGTAGTAATCGTCTTGGTAGTCTTACACATTTTCAAACTTGTTTTTTAAATACAAGCATTTAGTCATGTTGAGAGTCCTCTAGGAGTCTCTGCTGTTTATCTAAGGATGTTCGTAATATTATAGCTCTATTTTTTCCAAGCAAGGATAGCTGCGGGTTATTGGGAAATTGTCAGTTTTTTAATTCATGATTGAATTGAATGTGCCTGGCGAGACTCAGGCCATGAGGCCTGCTCTTCCGTGTGACCACGCAAATTTCGCTACGCTCCTTTCACCAATCATGGGAGAAAGAAGGTATTACTTGGGCGACGAAACAGGCGATTTGAATTTAGCTCAGAGGCATCATTTAGGCTTGAGGATCTTTTACATGCTTTTACATGATTGGTCGACTCCCAGGCAAGAAGATAGTGTCCCATATATATTATCCATTCAGCAATTATGATTACACCTGTGTTTTCGCAAGAACACCTCAACGCGTATTTCATAGTTTGTGCATACATTTTATTCCTAAGCTGTAGGCTATGTCATAACAAACGGAGCTGGAACCGTCAACTTTCTGCGCGCGACCATGCGACAGGAAGAAATGGTCACAAGTGCTGACGCTTCACTTGCGACTTACGTGCCCAATTCTGGGAACCCCCGGCTGGGAATCCCCGGCCGCGCTGGAGATCACTCAATTAACTATTGTCACCAGATCGTATGTTCTAGAAGGAACTCCAGTTTGGAATTCGTTAATCGAAATGATTGAAGGCGTTGTCATTGTCAACAATATTATTTATTTCAATAAGAGCAGCTTTCGATGGCTTAGCCATCATCATCAGTTTTCTGCTGTCTCGAAGTCACAAAAACGACGACAAAAACGAAGCAGTCGTTTTTGTGACTCCCAGACAGCAGAAAACTGATGATGATGATGATGGCTAAGCCATCGAAAGCTGCTCTTATTGACATACATAATATTGTTGACAGTGACAACGCCTTCAATCATTTCGATTATGTAAATGTCAACTACAACTCACCACTAAACCAATATAAATTGGAATTCGTTAATTCTATTGGGCAATGCACTCCCCACTTCTCATTATTCTCTAACGCATTGCACACAACAAAAGTCAGATTCAAAGCGGTCTTCGTGCTAGGCAGACGTGTCTGAGTATCATGTAAAGTTGTATCATCCTTGTGCAAATTGAAGTCCTATTTAAGGCAGTAGTGAAATTAACATTAATGTGCATGTCATTTTAACGTCTATTTTAACAGTGCGATAATCGCTGTGAACATGATCTGTAATGAAGTTTGTAATTTGCATAGTAAGTTACAAACCTATTCACCGAGGAAGAACTGCAAAACTGCAAATCTGAGTCGCTTAATAAATACAGTACTCGTGAACGAAATCGTGTCCTGTGCGTGAGCAGAACTTTTGTACGTGTTTAAGTGTACGTAATGATGACCTACTACCAGTGAACTTTGCTTCTTGGGCGGGAAAACTTTACCAGTTAGCTAGTCCTCAGAAATATCAACCTTCAAGCATCATAACTTATGAAAGTGTATGTGTCTCTCCTTTACAGGCGCTGGTGCATTTGAAGTGAATAAATGTTATAAGTTCTAATCATACTTGTATTTGTGCCTGTGAATAATACACGAAAGATTCCGTGACCCACATCCCATTCAAATAAACTTATGGAGCTACCTTAGGGTTCTGACTAGTGTTTGTAATACTACCTCATTACACAGTCCACTTTCGATTCATTTAAACTCTAAGCTTGGCAATGATTACGAAGGAGGGATAAGTCAGAAAAATAAGGAAGAAGAAAGGCGCACAGAGGAAAGTAAAAACCCCACGACAACTTTCCCCAAACCTCCTGCGACCGCCACCGCCACCCGTGTTTCAAAAAGCGAACAGAAAGTCCCTGGCGTGAACCACTTCAAGGAAGAGTTCCACAGCTCTCTACTACGAGTTGTTTTCCCGCTTTAGTGGTCAAGAACAGTGGCATTCCAATTGCCCGAAGAGCTTTAGAGATAAAAAGACGAACGATTTCAAAACTATACATATTCTAATTTGTAAACTATTATAACCAAATGTTCGTGTCCGTATTGCTAGCTTGTTAAAGTATTATTGGAAAGAAGAGGTTCGTACTAATACAATTAACCTTGCAAAATTTGAACGTTTTTTTAATATTGTTTGTTGAACTTTAATGAACTTTGATGAATGAACATTAATGTTTAACTCATGAATCAGTTTTATTTAATGCATTTTTTACTTAATTTCGGAGTTTTATCTAATCATGGGAATTTCCATATTCAACCAATTGGATTAATGGATGTTTATCACATTTTATTCTATCCTATTGTCCTCTCACAAAAATATTTAAGTTTGATACTTCAGCTAATCATTTTCCAAAAATGATATCTCGACATTCAATAGAATGTTACATCATCCAAACTGAAAATAAAATATTATTGTGAAAATAAATAAAAATTGAACTAATTATAACAAGAAGACTCATTTTGGATAGTCTTCAGAAATGATTTCTTTTTAATTGTAACTTAAAAATAGTTGCAAAAAAGTTATGTACTGGTAATTTATGTAATTGTTTAAAACGTTGAAAGGTCTGAGCGGCGAAAAGGGCAGAATAACGGCTGAAAAGGCAGAACAAGGATTAAACAACAATTTTAAAAACTGGATATTTCCGCAAATTTCTTGCCGCACCTTTTTACCAGCCTAAATTGCTCACCATTATCATGGTAATGGAATATTCTTAGCGTTCACTAGAGTGTCCATTAACCATACAAAACAGTAACCGTTCTTATAACCGAAAAAAATGGCCCGTACACCAGCGAGGGCAGTTCGGGGGCTTGGTTCTGGGAGCATGTCAACCTGACGCCGAACCTCAGCTACCTGAGTAATTTTTTCCTCGCCTTTCAGCCACGCGATTTTGGGCAACCGAATCAAGCAACTTTTGGACAAGCGATTTTGGACAACCGAAGGCACAACAGTCCTGAGGAAGACCACGACAAGATGGTCGAATCGTCGGCAACAAAACCTTCGACGCGGCGTCACCTGGACAGCCAAGATCATTTACATGACTGGCTGCGGAAGTCTACGACTGGAACGGCTTGTTTATGAGCACCATAAAATGACTCTTGCACTAGCGAGGGCAGCTCGCGAGCTTTGTTTGGGGGATGTTAATACATCCCCGCGCCGCCGCAACCTACGTCACCGTGTCCTTACTGGCCGATGCGATTTTGGGCAGCTGAATCAGACTCGCGAGCCGGACTCGCTTTTGCAGGCTCGCCTTAAGATGACTCCACACATTCGTTATTCGGCAAACAGCGAGCAATCGCTCGCCAAATTCCGAGTAGAATGGATGAGTTGCTTACTATTTGCCGAGTGACGAACATTCGGTGCTCAGCCTACCCACCACGTGTCGGCCTTTTGGACACATAAAGAAAAGAAGCCATTTGCCAAACACATCAACTGGTCGGGATAGGGCGAGCAGTAGCTCGCTGTTCAGCGAATACCGAGTGCGAGGAGCCACCTTCAAGGCGGCCCCACATATTCGTTATTCGGCGAACACCGAGCAACCGCTCGCCGAATCCCGAGTAGTGTGGATGAGTTGCTTACTATTTGCCGAGTGACGAACACTCAGTGCTCACCCTACCCACCCATGTGTTGATCGTTTGAACACATCAAAGGAAGCGAACGTTTGTCAAACACATCAGCTGGTCGGGATAGGGCGAGCAGTAGCTCGCTGTTCGGCAAATGCCGAGTGCGTGGAGCCACCTTTACACGCGCCGCAAGCAGCAATCGCTCTCCTTTCCTCTCCGTCAGTCTCTCTCACCTGCCGCTCCGAGAGGCCCAGGGACGCCGCCAGCTCCGCCTTGCGCCGGATGGTGATGTAGCGGCTGTAGTGGAACTCCTTCTCCAGCTCCAGGCGCTGGTGGTCGCTGTACACCACGCGGTACTTGTCCTTGGTGCGCGTCTTGCCTGCAACAGCCAGCAGCGCCGCGCCGCCCGTTAGCTGCGCGCCCGGGAACGCCGACGGAGGCGGCCCCGGCGGCGGCGCGTAACCTGCGGAGGAGACTCAGTCACGCGCCGCCCCTTCGCCCCTCCCCCTTCAAGCCATTTTGTTCGTTCCGCAATGGGTGCTCGGAAAAGGGTGATTGTTAGGGGGCGGGTTTTCATGAAATGTCATTTTTCACTTTAAAACATGCCATTTAGTACAGAAATTAATTTTATGTTATAACAAAAGAAAATGACACATTTTTACACGTCATTTGTTTTTGCATTTTTCATCGATTTCGACTATTAAGTCATTTTTTACTTTTTCCCGTCATTTTTAATGCACTTTTCACTGATTTGATCGATTTTAATGTCATATTAATGGTAGTTGCTTCAAATAATGTTTACGAGATGCAATAAAAGTTCTCCACAGATTTTTTCGCTCAGAAATTGTAATGTCAGCCTTGTGTATATATAATCTAAGGTGGGTGTGACGCCAATCAGCGCCATTGGGGGTGCAGCCGATTTTGGGATAACTAAAGACAGAGATTTCACGGTAAAGAATAGACCAAACCAAAAGTTTGCAACCTGAGTGCACTTGAAGGAATGGAAGAAGACTCGGTTACATCGATCAGTATCGTATCGAACAGCTTGAGTTCTTCGTCCTAATTTGTTTCGATCAAATTTTTACGTCATTTTTCTTTGTTTTTAAAGATTTTTTGGCATTGTTAAAACATTTTAAGAGCATTTTATTGATAATTTAAGGCGATGTTTTAGGTCATCAAAATACGCCCCCTAGTGATTATCAACAGTCGCTATGTTCCGTAGAACGATGCTAGTTATTGAAACATGCAGCAAAATGGTAGTTCAACATAAAGTGCTATTTTTGTTTTCATTATACCCTGTTATTACACTGAATACAAGAAATATCAGTATCAATACGTTAATTGGCATATAGTTATCTTTGTTAATAAAGAGAGCATACGTCTTCGTAACCAAACGATGTCCTTGATGTACAGGCTGTCATATCAAAATAAATTTGACGAAAATATTGTGTTTTTTTTCGGAAATTCAGGGCACATTTGTACTAAATACAAAATAAATGTTTATATTCTATTAATGTTTTCTAATAATACGTCGTGTAACTATTCACGGTTTTCTAAAGCCCGACGATTTAGGAAAAAAACAAAACAAGTGGGCGTGACCTGGGCGAGAGAGATGGCAGTAATCCTCGCTTTGTCTCTCCACTTTTTCGTCACCGACATTTCGTGTTCCACCACAACTGTCCAAGAGAGCGGTTGAGGTGGCTCTTGGCAACAATTGTTGCCTCTGCAGCTGCTCCGACCGGGATGATCAATTGATTTATAGCGATTCCGAGCGTGTCAACGGGTAAGATAATTAGTCCCGTAAGTGTAATTCATATTCTTTTTGCTCGGGAAGTAGTAGTGAACTTGCGCGATGTGGGATGGCGAGATTCGGCGCCGACCTACCGTTGGTTAGCGGGTTTTCCCCAACCAGGTATCTCCCACCAGCGGGACACCGCCACAGTCGGGACAAGCTCTATGCTCTGTACCAATCTTCCGGCGTGTGTGGTAGTGTAGTGCACGTAAGTGTAAGTGTGTGTAAGGGGCAGGATACGACAAGGAATGAGAGGGCCAGACCGCGCGCGGTCCATTTGGTACGGTATTTCTCCGACATTTACCTGGTTTTGACCGTAAAAACTACGGAAAACTACTGATAAGAGCAGCCGGCCGCATGAATTCTCCTTCAGACATGGACTGAATTCAACCTAGCTATCTAGCTAGTGTCGAAAATGCTGCCACAGCCGGGACTCGAACCCCAGGACTCCCCGATTAGAGGCACTGGAGTGACATCAGTTGATGTTCCTCTCCCGGTGCTCTAGCCGGGATGTCCTAATGTTCGAGTATCTATGGGGGAGGATTTTCAATACTAGCCATATATCTAGGTCAAATTCAACAACTCTCTGGAGGAGAGTTCTAACAGCGGGCTGCTCTGATAGGTTCCTCCCATGAATGTGTTTCCTCCGATCAATACCAGGCAAATGCCCAGTAAACTAACATGGACCAGTACACAGACAATGGGCTACGGACCGCGTTTGATTGTTCTCTTCTCATCCTGACCCGCTTTTCTCTTCTTATAAACTTTCAGGTACATGCATTACATTGGCATATATGTCACGACTGATGCTGTGTCCGCCAGGCGGAGTTACCTAGAACGAGGAAACCGCTGCAAAACGACATGTACATCTGTGCCGGAATTCTCGTTTTAGGTAGGAGTGACCCAGCAACCTTCCATAATATAATGCACCAATGATCGTAGTTGACGCGACCAGAAATATTAAATAATCAGTCCATTAATCTGCTGATGAGAAAGTGGGACTGTCTTGTCAGTCCTTACTCTCAGGGTCTCAGTGGTATTGAAGGCTGCGAAATAATTTTTAATGCTCTGCAGCCAAAATGGCAGTCTATTTTCCATTTAACTATGAACTTCCAATCCGATTTAGTTGCAAGGGTAGTGGAACAGACACCGACGATTCCCTTCACGATGCGACCAATAATCCTCAGGGCACCGGAACAGCGAATCAGCTTTCAGAACCGCGTTCCACCAGAACCGCGTTCCACCAGTTCCCCTCAGGGAACTATTACTCCGCTTGGGGAGCGGATTCGCTAAGCCTCTTCAAGAAACCCTCACCCTCAACTATTTTCCAAAGTCGTCGAGCTACGTGAAACAACACACATTGCTGAACGAGGTAAAATAGACGTTGCGGATGTGACGCCGAGAGAACGCAAAAGTTTTGTCTCCCAATCGTCGCAAATTTGAAATTGTAGTCCTTGAAAAAATATTGGTAATACATTGCAACGCAAACCATTCAGAATGAAATGTATAAGAGTTGTAAATACGTAAATCTAGTTTTACATCAAGTGCGCACTTGTTTCGTGCATTTAACTTTACCAAATAATGTAGAAAAAATTACAAACAATTTTTCATTTTATTGTGTATGTGCCGTTTTATCCTTGTTTTTGACCTTTTCAGTGCCTTTTTTGCGCCTAAAAGAAGATTCTTTAGTGCCTAAACATCCGATGTAAACTCATCACCCAGATCCTAGACATGGATAGCGAGCTCTCTGGCAGCTGTCCCCTATGTCGCCCCACTCATGAAAGTATATTCGACGTGTAAAACTCGAACTCATCCAAGAGTCGTAGAAGAGAGGTTTTGTAGGTAATACTACGCTTGCGTGCATTGCAAATTTCCGATAAATAATCGGGTCCCGAAGTGACGAGGAAATTTAGTTCGAAATTTCCAATGCAAAGTGGCATTTAATAAGACTATTTCACGACTCTAATTACCTTCAGAAGAGTTTCAAAATTCGCAAAATATTCAATTTACGCATGCTTCCAATATACACCACCTATGACTATCGTAGTATCGTAGTGACTATCGACACAATAAGGCAATTTATGTTTGGTCGGTAGAGGGAAGTGGTAAGAAAAATTGGATAGAAAGTGCGATAATTTTTTTAGGTTCACCACCCTAATTAGAGCACACCAGATGCATTGCTAAACGCTCTCGGTGTTCATTTCATGAGCGGAGTAGTCACGTTAAGCCAATAGACGCTCGTAATGGCGTGGCCGGCGGCGACGCGTGACCAGGCGAGGAGACGAGACACGCGCTGCCCTTTTCGCCTCGCGACGCGTCGATGCCCCTCGCTTCGCCCCAATCGACGTCTTTCCCTCCGCCTCAGACTCTGCGCGTAGGCAGCCACTCGGAAACCGGCTTAGTGGCTCAGGGCATCAACTCATGTCACTGCAGTGCCTCTGGCCGAGAGGTCCTAGGCTTAGAGTCCCGACGGAGGCAGGATTTCCGACACTAGCCACATAGCTAGGTCGAATTCAATCGCTGTCTGGAGTATTCTAGCGACCGGTTGCTCTGATCGGTAGTTTCCCGTGGTTTTCCCGATCGACACAAGGCGAATGCCGGAGCAGGAACGGCTACGGACCGTGCGCGATCTTTCCTATCTCTTCCTTGTCCTAGCCTCACTCCTTACTTACACACACTAACATGCGCCACACTACTGCACATGCCGGGAGACCAGACAGGAGCTTATCTCTTGTCCCTGCTGGGTAGATTGGATAGAAAGTGCGATAATTTTTTTAGGTTCACCACCCTAATTAGAGCACACCAGATGCATTGCTAAACGCTCTCGGTGTTCATTTCATGAGCGGAGTAGTCACGTTAAGCCAATAGACGCTCGTAATGGCGTGGCCGGCGGCGACGCGTGACCAGGCGAGGAGACGAGACACGCGCTGCCCTTTTCGCCTCGCGACGCGCTGGTGGGAGATTCCTGGTTTGGGAAAACCCCGCTAGCCAACGTCTAGGACGTCGCCGGACCTCGCCATCCACTGGAGGACGATCACCGCTTCTTCCCGTAATAAAACATGCATTACATTTTCAGGACCAATGACCTTAGCAATTGACGCGCCCGGAACATTAATTAATCATGACAATTTGAAAACAAATCACGATGTCGGGACTTGTGTTTCCGCAGAGACAATGTAAACTAGGAATTCTGAAAATGTGATGCGAGTACCTCTACGAATGTGAACAACTTCCAAGGGAAGATATGAAAAATAAACCAACCACTTAACTGGAAAGTTCTAGTAGATCTTCTCAAATGCTGTGTTATTCGTCGTCAATATAGAGACACGACCAATATATTTACATTGCTGTGTTAGATTTTAACGTTTATCTCTCGCTTTTTGAAATGATTTACCAAGTGAACTTCCAAGTTCTTTTTAATTGGCTTTGATCGCTATTTTAGCAATCCTTTTCAATGTGCATTTAAAATATACATTTTTCACTGGATTAGTTTTTTTCCAAATTCATGTAATTACTTACAATGTAATAAATTTAAACATTTTCTCAATAATTTAAAATTAAAAATGGCTCTGTCATTTAACCAGATAATACTACTGAAATGCATTTATTTATGAAAATACCTTGTTGAGGTACATTTAACTTTGTGTCATGTGAGAGAGCTACACTGATGTGGCCGCTATTTCAATGCACAGAAAATATTATTTTTAAGTTGTTTTTTATGTCGTATATTCTGATTTTCGCAATCGCGACTGAAAACACCATAAATTTGGATTCGACCTATTTTTCAAATGACCACCACATGCGATATTTCCGAAAACTAAACGGTCAGACATTTGCACACTTGTTCACACCTTGCTTCGCTTCACTTCACTTCTTTCTCTCCGAATCAGTTGTACCTGCATTCCTCAATATTACAAGAAGCCTATCAGAAAATCGAACACGACATTAATTAAACAATATTTACTAAGATTTAAGGCGACTCCACACATTCGTTATTCGGCGAATAGGAGCAACCGCTCGCCGAATCCCGAGTAGTGTGGATGAGTTGCTTGCTATTTGCCGAGTGACGAACATTTGGTGCTCCCCTTAAGACGGCTCCACACATTCGGCATTCGCCCAGCAGCGAGCTAGTGCTCACCCAGTACCGAGCAGCTGACATGTTCGGCGAATGTTCGCCCTTTGATGTGTCCAAAAAAACCGACACGCGGTGGGTAGGGCGAACACCGAATGTTCGTCACTTGGCAAATAGCAAGCAATTCATCCAGACTACTTGGGATTCGGAGAGCGGTTGCTCGCTGTTCGCCGAATAACGAATTCGTGGAGCCGCTGTTACCCACCGCGAGTCGGTCTTTAGGACACGTCAAAAAGTGCGAACATTCGCCGAACACATCAGCTGTTCGGGACTGGGCGAGCAGTAGCTTGGCGAATGACGATTGTAAGAAGCCACCTTTAAGTCATGTGAAGTAAATCAGTAGCAAGACGCAATTCAGCAATGTTAATTCCCAGGCAAGCTTTAAATAACATTTGTTTCCATCAGCACACGAAAAACTCTGAATCTAAACTCTGCTTATCCCCGAAAGACAGCTGCCACGTGAAACAGGAAATGCGCACACGCGTTTACGCTTGGTTCCCTCCCGTGCTGTCCGGTTTCGCTTTGCCACCCCACACCATGCTTCACCTCCTTCCCTTCCCCTCAGTATCTCCCCGTCACAGATCGTAAAACAGTTCGCGATGATCTTGCGCAGCGTGACACTTGTCAGCGAAGACCGTCAATAAAGTTGCAGATGCAATTTCGTGATATTTTAGCGGATATTATTACGCAGCAGAGTTCAAATATTTAACTCAGTGTAATCTTATTTTAGTTTTCACGATCAGTTCATGAAACACCGTTATTTTAATGACAATAAATTGCGATTCTCTTAATAACATCCACAAAACGATCTTCCAGAACACAGTTTAGTATAGCAAAATAACGTCAGCATGCACACACTCATGCATACGCTCTCTCTCTCTCTCTCTCTCTCTCTCTCTCTCTCTCTCTCTCTCTCTCTCTCTCACACACACACACACACACACACACACACACACACATACACATCTTGTCTCAATCGCCTCTCTTCCCCTCGTCTCGCTCCATACACGACTTGCCTCGCCTCACTACACGAATTTTTCTCCGCCTCAGTCCCTCCGCGCAACCAATCAAAAGCTGAACGACATGTCGGTAAGAGCGAATTTACGTTCCACACTTGACTCTGGAATCGCTAAAAAGACGTCAGAGGTCATAATGCAACTGCCATCCAAAAGACAGCTACCTCGTCATTTACCTACAGAACAGGAAAACGCCACAGCCTACCACCCTTCGTGACACTTCTGTCTTAGTCGTGCTAAGGAAGCATCAATCAAAAAAGATTTGATGTCGTTTCTAATATTTTGAATAGCGCGACAATAACTAGCAGCTCACATGGGTTAATGTCTGCTTTTCACTTTTTCCCGCCGCCTTTGAACGTCCATATAGGCAATTAAAAAACAATGTATTCTAAAGAAAATTAGGAGAACACAGGTTCGTTCTCTTCAAGATTTACCCGCGGGGCTGTTGGCTTAAAAGTTCGAGTTCATGCAAATGGGCAAGCACTCACAGGTAATTCACATCGTATTAGGGTCCCAAATCGTTACGTATGAGAGTACTGCCATCGCAAAATGGCAGACAGGCTTTGCAATTTGGTTTCGTGTTTATTCTGTTTTATTTCCCTTCTTCCCGGAGCTGCCATGATACTCCTGAACATTTGGTTAACATCTGGTTAATCAGTCTCAACGACATTTTCTCTTGTTTGTGTGCTTTATTAAATACTTTCGTTTACTTTTGAGGTTTTTTTCTGTCAATGATACTAGGCAAACTTGTTAAGACGTGAGCAGAGCTCATTGCAGCGATGGTTACGAATACCTACAAAACTACTGAAATTATTTAATAGAACTATTTGTTATTTTTACATTCCATAAAGGAGAAAACGCCACCAATTAAACATTGCATTGGATGTTGATGTGTTAAATGGTTTTGATTTGCACTAGCGTATAACTTCTACGTAAAAATTTCAAAATATTGGGCGAATCTAATACTTTAAGGGGATGGCTAAAGGCATTGGTACAGATGAAACAGAATTGATCGACCGATCATTTTAGAGAGAAATTCAATGAGGGTAAGTCTCAAAGAAAATATAGGGCAGCATAAGTGAAAGGGCAGAGACAACCCTATCCCAATTTCTGTGTGGAGCGATTTATTTGATCTCTCTTCACAACACGGAAAAGGGGGAAAAAGGAAAACAGTGAGCAAACTTCTTTTTATGTAATGCTCTAACCAGAGACGCTTATTTTAATTATTTATATTGGCCTTTACTTCCTACGCTGAATTTTCAAACTCTTCGCATGATTCGAATATTTCCAAGGCAAAAGATAACACTTATCTGGTGTTCGCATACAAGAATCGTAATCGACCGATCGATCACTTCGCCGAAAAATTAAATTTGCGAACGTCGTAAAGAAAATGCGGAGCAAGGCCGCTGAAAGGGTGGCGATGATCCCGTCCCAATCGCTGCACGGCGCGCTCTTTGTGCGGGTGATGTATGGTTTCGCGCGTGGAAATGCAACGGCCATAAAACGTTCAAATGCACAAAGCGCGGCGGTGGCGGAGCGCGGGAGGCCTCAGTCAATATTGGGGCTGCGCCGTTCCATCACGCGGCGGCATGGCGCAGGCGGGGGCGGAGGCCACGCCGTGTGGGGAAGGGGGAGGGGAGGAGAGGGGGTGGGGTGCTTATCTCGACGGCGCAGAGCTGGGACGAGGCGAGGCGAAACGGGGCGGGGCGGGGCGGAGCGGGGCGGGGCGGGGCGGGGCGGGGCGGGGCGGGATGGAGTGGGGCGGGGCGGGGAGGGGCGGGGCAAGACGGGACGGGAGGGGGCGTGGCGGGGGTGGGGCGGCGACGCATATCGGCAAACTTCCCGGCCTTCCAGCAAGAACTTCGATTCACAGCAAGTACAGCTGACAACGAGGATTTGTGCTGTCTTCTTTTAGTGTAGCACGGTGCACAAACTTCTAACTTTCTACAAACCGAAAGAATCTGGCGAACCCCTTCTGCAATTATCCACATCCGTACGGGATACGCTGGATTTGGGTAGTGAAATTATTAGTCTTCGCCTTTATCGTAACGATCGACAAGAAATTGGCTAATTTCCGTGAGAACATGGCGAACGATACCATGGGTGACCAAGAGGGAATGGCGTCGTATTTATAACATCAAACTTTCAAGTCGAGTAGATGCTTCGCAACGCATTAACAAAACATTCTTAAGACTGTCCAACGAATTGAATTCCTATTATTTTGCCATACCTTTTTTTGCCGGTTCAGTTACGGCACCGTTCACCATTCGTTACGAATTCCGAAGTTAAGTAACGGTAAAAGATAACCAAAAATTAAATTTGAATTTAGAAAAATAGTTCGTAACGAAAGATTGAATTATAATCATAATTCCTTTACATGAATAACACTTTTTGATAACTTTATACAATGTCGAATGTTAGCCCGGGTGGAATTAACAATGATAATGATGTTGATAATAATAATAATAATAATAATAATAATAATAATAATAATAATAATAATATGCCTATATGGCTCAGATACACTAATTTTGAATAGGAAAAAATATGGGAAAAAAGGAATGCCAAATAATTAGGAAAATTCTTGGTTCAAAATTCACAGAGTAGTACAGACTCAGAAGCAAAAAAAGAAATCAGACAAAATTCGGATATTCAGAGCAATATCAGAAAACGTAGACTAATTTTTTATAGACACATCAAAAGAATGAATCCTAATCCTCTTACCAAGTTGAATTTCATGAGAATAGAAGTAAAGCTGACACTACAAAATTGATGAACGAAATTAAAAAGGACCTTAAATTATCAGGGATCCCAGACGAAGACATTCAAAATAAGAACACATTTAGATCAAAAGTGTAGTCATGCCGGATTAATTTCGAAGAAGTACCAAAGACAGAAAACATGCTCACAGCCAAAGGAAGAAAGAAATATGGGCGCAAAGAAAGGCTAAGAAACACATCTGAGTACTTTGCGTAGTCCCAATTGGGATTATTGGCAACAACAACAACAACAATAATAATAATAATAATAATAATAATAATAATAATAATAATAATAATAATAAACAATAATATTGCACATAGATGGCTCGGTTCATATATTATTGGACCATATAGGATCTATCATATGAGGATACTAGGAATTAAGACATTTGTATTTTATATATATATATATATATATATATATATATATATATATATATATATATATATATATATATATATATTTAGCTTCACTTTTTGCACATTTGGCATGTGCCTTTTGAAAAGCAATACAGAACAAGTGGTTGACAGTAAACATTACATTTTTACGTGATTAAAACAAACGAACAAAGGAATAAATTCCATATACACAATAAATTGAATATATGGAATATATTCCGTTCTTTAAAAAAAATATTACGTATTGCTTTTCAAAAGGCACATGCCAAATGTGCGAAACGTAAAGCTAAAAATAAATATATATAAAATACAAATGTCTTAATTCCTGCTATCCTCATATGATTGAACCTATATGGTCCAATAATATTTGAAACGGGCCATCTACGTGCAACATTAAAACACGATCAACAGGAAGAAATCCAACTATTCCAATAATTATAATAATAATAATAATAATAATAATAATAATAATAATAATAATAATAATAATAATAATAATAATAATAATAATAATAATAATAATAATTTAAATAACCTGATAATGATGATAATAATAATGAGGCTAATGCAATGGTCAGAAGGGAAAACTGGAGTCCGCGCGGCCTCCCGTGGCTCGGAGAGGAGCGGCGCGGCGCGGCGCGGCAGAGGCCGTAAAATGGTAATGGAGCTTCGGGCGAAATCCAGCGGCGGCGCTGCGCTCGCGTGGGGAGGCGGGCGGCGCGGCGTGCATGCGAGAGCGCCGTCGCATGCGGCGCCCAGAGCAAAGAAAGGAAACGAGTCGCAAGGACTCCCAGGCCCAGCGCCGCCCGGGAGAAGCACAAGAAGAAGAAGAAGCCGCTCGCGCGGTGAGCCTTGCACGCAAGCGCGATCCCCACCGGGCACGCACACGGGCGTCGAGTGGGCCCTGCTCACTGAAATACGCGGGTTTTCTTTTTGGTGGAACAAGATTTATAGTGTTGATTAGTGGGTATTAGTGCAGGGTAAATTGATGAGTATAAAAGATACTACTGACTGACTTATTGACGTATCAATGCAGAATCGAAGAGCTATGGTGTTGATTGGTGGATATTAGAGCAGAGTAAATTAATGTGTATAAAAGAGAACACTATCTGATTTATTGATGTATCAATGCTGAATCAAAGACCCGTAGTATTGATTATTCGATATTGGATGAAAAAAGACATGATAAATTGATGTGTATAAAAGAGAGCGCTAACTTACAGACGTATCAATAAGCGTTGTTAGCCGTCAGCATCGCCAACAGAATTCTTTAACTGCGCTCCGCGAAATTACGAAAGTTAAGCAAATCGAGTCTTCAGCGCTTCGTGGTTGGGTGGCCGTCTAGGAACACCGGGTATCTAACAGCCCCCAGCCCCTGACCGAAGGTAAGTTAATGACTGACTTCGACTGACGATGGCTGACTAGATTAAAAGAGGATTACTCCATGCGCTCAATGCCCCAGACGGGACGGCATTCAAACGTCATTCAAAAGGTGAAACAAAACAAAATGCTGACTCAACGAGCTATAATGTTGATTAGAGGATATTAGTGCAGGCTAAAACGAAACAGGTCTTCCGACAACCTATCTTTTCAGACGGCGTCTGAAGAGGTCAATCGTGTTCAGTATGACAATTTCCGTTTATCATCACGTGTAAGAACGAATTAAACACATCGGTAAAAAACATCTGACGTCGGCCGAGCGAAATTTCCAAAATCGCCTCCAATGAGATCACCACCTAAGGCGGCGAATGGGGATTGAGTGACCACTCATTCGCGTTAGGGAGGTCGTCCGCTCCCTACTTGCTCCTCCTTCGATCTTATCTGTACCCTTTCGGGTTAGGTTTTTACGCGGATCTAACTTCTACTATGGAAAATCATGACAATTTTAGGGGGCAATTTTGAAATCTACAGGCCAACAATCATTCATGCTAAGAAAATAACATAAGGACTATGAACAACCAATATGAAATGTACAATTACGAATGATCTCGAAAGCACATATGTCAAATTGAACGCTTTTTGTAAAAAAAAAAATAAAGGGGTATATTCCGTGGCCACTCAACTAGTGCAAATGTGACATTACCACGTTCCCAATTACTTAAGGAAGCGTGCATTCTGAATTCCCGAGGAACATCCATAAAATACTGTTCTTTGTAACTGTCCACTTATTTTAAGTCATTGCTTAAGTCCCTTATTCCTGAAATGACAATGAATTAGGCCTTAACGGCCGATATCACCAAATATTTTTAAGTATGACATTTTCCTTTTAATGACATTCAATATTCAAGATATTGCAGAAATATCGATGTATATGAAGTCATTTTGAAACAAAAGAGCGTTCAATTGGCGCTCTCTCTGTGTCTGGGCCTTGCCTGGTATTGCACCACGCTCTTGACTGTATTACTGGATTTACTGATTTTTACTCTTTGGCACTTCGATTTAACAAGCGGAACATGCGGCCTTTTGTTGCCGCAACCTGCTAGTGGCGCTGTCTAGCGCTGTGCGGCGACGGAGGGAATATCAGGGGAATACCCATATTTTGTCTTCGCCTGACTCACTGCAACGTAATTTTACGAATTTCGCTTGTTATTGAAAGTACACAAGTTCAGTCAATTATTGACGATATTCAATACCTTGCGTATGATATTTGGAGAATTTATTTTAATTTGTTATTAGGTTTGGTGATTCAAAACTTACATTTGCATAGTTCTTTGTGCATAGGTGGCCGTCCTGGATGGAAGTTCCTTACTGTCTCGCGGAAGTCATGTGTGGCTGTAGCTTGCCAGCAGTTTGGGAACGTTCTTTTGAATACGAATGTGTGTCAAAGATTTTTCATTATTGCATGTATACCAGGGTAGTGAAGTTTTCGAAATAAAATAATTTAATTTCTGTGAAACACGTCCAAACAACAGTGCTTGTTGCAATGTGCTGGAGTCGAATTTAAGTGCCCAATACAAATCGATGCGAGAACCACGTGCGCGGGAGGTGTATATTACTTACGCGGTCACGACGGGTAAAATTATGTAAGTAGTGTTTCAATACAGGCTTTTATTTAACTGAGTTTTAATTGTTTTGAATTGCTTACATTTTTATTGTACGTTCCTATTTCGAATTTTGGAAATTACTTTTCCGTCATTCGATGGAGGTGCAACCTCCAGTCTGTTGGGGCGCCAGTCGCCACTGTGCTGGACCCTGGTGAAACAGCCAGTGACCATAACTAACCTTGTTTGTTTTGGTTTCTGCTTTGTACTCTTGGGCAAAGAGATTTTTTTTAGTAATTTTTCGTAATGGCAAAAGGAGGATTGTGAAATTATCATCGTCGAAGAAATTAGTCTTCATAGAATGTATGAGAAAGTACATTCTATTATAGAAAATGAAGTTACAAATAGAGCAACAAACCGACAAAAAATAATTGGGGTAATATTGTACGCAACTTTAAAGCAAGGAACTGCATGATAAAATGTATCAAACATTAACTATAGTCGTGGAGTGGATTAAGTTTACGTGAAAAAGGAAATGCAATAAAAATTTCTAAATTTAAACTTGGAAATTGAAAGTAGATACGGAACCATGTAAACATAACCTACAAAACACTTTCTGTTAAGCAAAAATGTTATTTGCAAGGCAATTAGGAACCAAAATATTAATATGTTCATTCCGTTAATAATTAACTATGGAGTAAACTTGGAAATTCCCGTCGATCTTCAGTTAGCTCCAAAACATATAGTATTGTCATCTTTGATATGCGAAATCGGGTGTCAAAATTCCTTTCATTGAGCTTTTCGAAATATTCGGACCGTTCACGGATTCACCTCAGTCTACAAGAAGGCTTCTCAAAGTTTTCGTCTTCACAATTGTCGCAGCTATCACTATTAAAAGCAGCACCTCACAATTCGCCAGCCATTTTAACTGTTTTTGCGACGTAAAGCACGGCTTAAAATGGGTAAGTGCAGCGGAGAAGTGTGCTTAAATTTAAGTCGAACTTATGGTTTAAGTTTGCCTTAAAGGATACGGTGAAACGGAAACTTCTCCTAAGTCTACTTTAATATTCTTAAGACGAACCCAAAATTTTAAGTAATCGTGGTGAAACCGGCCGTAAGTCCCTTAAAGGACGTATTTTATAACATCCAGGGAGGTTTCTGAACGATGCCACTTTAGAAAGATATTTAATTTCCAATTGTGCTAATTCAACCAACACAGAAATATGGCTGTAAAGTAGTTAAAATGTAAAAACATATTAACAGACGGTATTGACATATTTGCGAGAAAAGACGATACCAAGAATCTTGAGACTCTTGCATTCCTTTGGAAACAGGGTGTAGAGTTACTTATCTTTTATGGACCAGAGCTGTTTTTCAAGTTTGAGTCAAGACAATTTCTAGCAAATTATTTTTTAGGAATTTAAGTAACAACGCGTTTTAATTTCATTATTTTACAAAGTGCTTTTAGTATTTTAGTACAATAGCGATTGAATATGTTTCCAGTGTGCATCATTTATCAAACTAGTCGAGATACAGTCGACAACAGCGAAAAACTTATTTGATATATTAGAATTTAAATAAAGATAAATCGAGTACGAGTTATATAATCTTGTTAGGATCATTCTGACGAAATTTATGTGATGAAGGAATCTGGAGCCCAAACGAGATCTACAATTCTATTCCCTGAAGAAAAGTATTACATGTGAATGCATAAGACATCGGTCTGAACCAAATGAGTTATTCTGAAACTACTAGCTATCTGCTTTGATCTAACACCTTTATAGCTCTAGCGACCGTCGAAAACAAAACAGATAATGGCATCCACTTACTAAAACTCAGTTTCTAACGATGTCCCATATTCATCATGCGACGTTTAAACTTTGAACTCTTTTTACTACTCAATAGTCCCATCCTTCCCGCTTCAATTTGCTTCCAACATTTCTTATACACAAAGCGGTTGTGTGCCCGTAATCATTCAAAACGTGTCGTTCGCAAGGGAGGGCATTTGCGTAGAAAATTTACGACTTCCACACAGGAGACGTTAAATTATGCCGCGCACGTTCTCATGTCCACGTGCCTACCTATTCTCTATGCGGGAAGCACGTATTTAAAGCACTTGACAGAATTACTCTTTCGCGAAATATACAACGTTGAAGACTATTTAGATAAACACCTCAACTCCCCCCAAATTAACTCGACCTGCCGTTCTGTTTCCTGAACAAGGTGTACCCCGTGTCTGGGTCCTCCCCTCAATTAATTCTAGCAGTAAACGGAGGGGTCGGGGCCGATTTCCGTATTGCAACATAAAACTCGGGTGCAGATTGGCCGAGTTTTACAATTCCACGAGCGGTCGACTCGTTTACGGCCGCGCAATCTCCCTGGACGGGCCGCGCGCGCCTGGGCGCCCCAGCGGCCGTCCATTTTGTGTCGCACGCCAGGCGGCGCGGCGCGGCACCACAGGACCCGGCTCAGCCGCGCGCGGTCAGCACGAGGCGAGTGCCAGAGCAGCGGCGAATTCTCAGATGCACCGCGTATACCGCTGTTTTTTTTGTGTGTGTTTTTTTTTGTTTTTTGTTTTTTTTGTTTTTTTGTTTTTTTTCCTAGGGCTTTTATCCAGCCGACAGCCGGTTGCCCTTTACGTCCCGAAGGGACGCATATTCGACCATACTTCAGACAAACACTCTTGCGGGCTCCTCTGATCTGGGGTCAGCAGAACGCGAGGCCCTCCCCGACAACACACACAAAGTCAAGGGACAAACAACCATCCCTGAGGCGGGACTCGAACCCGCGACCCTTCGGACCGAAGCGCTGAGTCGGTACTCGCTCTTAGCCACCTCGGCCATCCAGGTCGGCGTATACCGCTGGTAAACCTAATAATTCGAAGTGTATAATAAATATTTCATTGGTTTGGTAAGAAATAAAAGAGGTCATCTTCGTCAACATATTAGCTTCATTAAGATAGCCGGCTTTCCACGGCTATGCCGTCATCGTCAATCTCGCTGCTTTCGGCAAAAGTCGGTCGACTGTGCCGACTTTTACCGAAAGCAGCGAGACTGACGATGACGGCATAGACGTCGAAAGCCGGCTATCTTAATAAAGCTAATATACGTTGACGAAGATGACCTCTTTTATTTCTTCTCATAAGAACGTAACAACACCAAATCAGAATTCCCACAATTAGTTTGGTAATCCGCTGAAAAGTTATTGAGATTTTGAAAGCTTTAAAACAGATGCGAAAAAATAACTTTGTTTTGCTACCGAGAGCCAGTCAGTTTTCCGCATCCATAAGCGCTATGAAGTGCGGTAGAGTGAGAAGTTTTAAACAGTTCTTAATGCCGACCAGAGAATTCGCAAGCGTAGGCGAAGCCACCGCATGTCAGCCGCGATAATCTAGGTTCCTCGTGTTTCAAGGGCGGGGAGAGGGGAGGATGCGTGTTTGAACGGTCGGTAAGCACCGCAAAATATTGCGGTGAACAGTCCTTCTCTGGTCGTTTGTAAGTTACGCTACTCACGTTTTTGTGAAAATGGTAGAAGATACATGGTTGGGGAAAATCCCACTAGAGAGGTAGAGGTCGCTACCGAATCTCGACATTCAATGGAGGAAGATCCCAGCTACCTCCTGAAGAAAATGCACGCACTACACTTACGGGATGACTACACTGCCCTTAGCAGTTGACGCGCCCGCAATAACTAACAATCAATGAACAATTATAAATATATTTCACATGTACTGTACAGCGGGCAATGGAAGGGATAGTTACCGGAAGAAAGGCTGAAAGAGAGGATTCCTAACATCCACGAAACCTAAGCAGGCACATATCGGTGCAATAGTAAAACTACTAGGGAAAAAAGAAGAAAAGGGGTTTCAAAATTGAAATATTTGAGGAATTTGTTTAGTACCTAAAATTATTACGTTTTCTTATAATATAAAATTTTAAACTCTGCTTCGAGTGTAAATTCAAACCAGTTTTAGCAGAAAAAGTAGATCTCGTAAAAAGATTTGAAAATTTCGTTTAGTTCTGTTATTTTCAGATTAAAAAATACGAATTCAAACAATGGATATATGCAGTTGTGGCAAATAAAACAAATTTTTAAAACATTGTTTCCCTTTATTTTTTCAATGCCCCTTTCTTAAATAATATTGAAACTACCCTTGGCTGAGCAGGTCGCGGGAGTGTCGTGCCGGACCCAAGGCGGGTAGGTGCATGGCTGGAAGGTCAAGAGGCAAAGAAGGGCGAAGGATGATGGCGATGCAGGGTTGAGGGAGGAGAGGCGGGGCGGTACGATGGATGGGAATGGTAGTGTGAGTGTGCAGACGAGAGAGTGCGTGGGCGGATGAGTGGGAAGACCGTCGGCGGGGGATTTGATGGGAAGCGCAGAAGGCGTGAAGGGCGTGAGAGACAGAGAGGGAGAGGAGTGAATGGTTGTGTATAAAATGTTAAACAAGTATGAATGGTGCGTGAATACAAAAATAAATCTAACCCATACAAAAAGAAAACATTCCCAATATTAGGAGAAATTTCTTACTTACCCATATATTAGGTATGCCAAAGTACTTTTATCTGTGTAATAAGATTGTTAATTTTAATTAGTAATTATGACAAAGCCCTCCCTCCTCTAGCTGTTTATACCGCAAGGCAGTGACTCAACATGTAAACTGTTGCGGGAAGACACAAAAAAGTGACAGAGGAGAGAAGGAGGGAGGCTGGCTGAGGAGGTGGGAAAGTGATGAGCGTGACGGGGTGAGAGAACACCGCACGGGTGGTCGAGAGGGAGGGCGGACGAGAGGGAGGGCGGATGAGAGGGAGGGCAAACGAGACGGTGGGCGGACGAGAGGGAGGGCAGACGAAGCGGACTGGGCAGGGCGGGCGGGCGAGGGCGCGAGTGGGCAATAGAGACGACGAGCGAGGCGGGGAGCGAAGGGCCTTATCTAGGTGCAGGCCGTGCAGCCCCGCTGTAAACTTATATGGCCGCCCTGCCCGCAGCGTGCCCATCCCCGACGCCTGCACTTCCCGCGCCGCGTCGCTCAGATATATTCTTTTACGGTCGCCCACTTATTCAAATTAAACGCTGCTTAACAGCTGAACGCTAAAAATAGACCACGCCCGCGCGCCGCGGCCCTCGCTCTCGACCGCGAGTGCACGCAGCAGCCGGGCGCCGAACGCCGTGGCTGAGGCGGTCCACTCAGTAATTTGGAGGGGGCGGGGGTCCATTTCTGTATGGACCTCCTCCACCACCACTACCACTAATATATCTATTTATTTATTTATTTAACGTCAAAAAACAGTTAAAACCTGTGTGTGATGTGCTATGAGAAGTGAATTCTGTTCACGATTTCAAAATTCTAAGAACCCTACCCTAAGCCTACTACTTGAATTTTGAATTCAGAAAGAAAATGAGCGTTTTTACAAGGATTGGTATTAAAATAATCGCTCCGATGTAATAAAATATATTTTTAAGGGTAAACCAACAATAAATTTGGGATTTTATCCCTCATCATGTCCTTCGTCAAGGAAGGCTTCTTGCCGCGACAACACGGAGAACGATATTTTGAATAACTTATTCCGGTATTTACCTGATGTTGATCAGAGAAACCACGGAAAATTACCGAGCAGAACAGCCGTCAACCCCTTTTAAAAGAATGATTTATTTCATCGACCCCCTTGACTTTTTCATATTCAGCATACAAAATAATCATAACACAAATAATTGTACATAAATGACTTGATTACTATTAGATAAAGAACATGTACAAAAGTTTTGATAAAATGGTTTATTTTTTTGTTTTATTATTTTTGTACCATTACAATTTCCAGTTTTTACAATTTAAATAAGTATTATTAGATGTTTTTAATATTTATGTACAAAATTAACAACTTAATGTTTTTGTAATCAATGGGATTTTGATTATACCGATAAGGCGCCTGTTCAGCTATTGACCCCAATTGACCCCTTGATCCGCCCTTGACACCTTCAAAATTTCATCGTACCCCAGGAGGTATACACCGTTGGGAAACACTGTGTTAGATGAAATAAAAAAACGCTTGATTGCATAATGTATATATTCCTGTGGAATATGTTGCGATAAATAGATAGTAATTGATTTCAATGAACTTCAACTTGATTTTCAATGAATGAAAAAGAATGTTGCTCTCTCCCCCAGGACTCGTCACTGCTAATAGTAAAGTGTCAATGATTTCCACTGCAAAATTAAATTTAACCTCCTTCTCAGTCCTTTTGCTTTCTCATCCTCCTTGTTATTTTTATTCCTCCTTACATTTAAGAAGCAGACTCTGCTGAAACTGTTCAGATGAATTTTTAATTTACTCTTGGTCGTCCTGCATCTCTCTTCCTCACTGATCTATATTCTATTGCTAAGGGGGCTAGCCGAATGTTCAACTTCTTTTAAATCTTCATTCGACACTATTGCTTTTCACCTTCTCTAGCGACTTTGCTGAACATCAAGTTCTTGTTGAATGTTTTCATTTGTCTTCTTATCTAAGTTAATGTGTATCCTAAAGTGTATCTCATGAATTTCATTTCTGATAACGAGTTATTACTTCGCAAGTCTTCGAACAGTCGTAGGGGGATTTTCTTCCTTTTCAACATTCATAATCATCCATTCGTACCCTACATTTCATCATGAAAGCTAACCACGTTAGTTGAATTCATAGATAGCGTCTGCAAAAACAGCTTCATTGCTGACAGCGATTCACAAAAACCCGTCATGGCTTTACATAGTATGTCTTTAATGATATATAATGTCTTAAGCAGTAGCTCTGTGAGCCAACGCTGTGGAAAAAAGCAGAACTAATTTCAATTAACCTTGTTCTCGCCTGCGTGTTTGTAAGCAAATAGCGGTAACCAATACAAGGACAATAGCACTTACATTGAAATTTGCAATAAAACTAATATAAAGATAGCTGTTGCGCATGTGGCTAAAATAGTGCAATTGCTATTTAAAAACCTTTCTTCCTGTTCCGTCATGAAGGCACATCACATGCGGGAATTATTAGTGAACACGTTTAAAAAGAGCAGTAATATATTTTAACATTTTGTAATAGGGTTTCGTGTAGGTCAAGGTTGATGAGAATCTCCTCCATAAACCCAAACATAAAACCGCCACAAACCTACCGCAATATAAAAGTCAGTACAATAACACAAGTTATGCCAGTGCCTCTATTAAATAATCCGTAGAAGCCACAATCGCACTGGAAACACGAACCCATTTCTTTATTATGCATCTATTAAATTTCGATTTCGCATATCGGATATTTATCAATAAGAGGAAAAATTGGGAACATTTAATCTACATATCTTTCCCTTCATGTTTACGTCCTACTAAAGAAGGTCCGTTCTCTTGCCAGAGATTTATTATTGCAATTACAACTTTTACAGCTGTTGTGTAAATGTTTATGAAAGCGTGAATCATGACAGAAATAGGAGGTGTCATGAACTCCACGAGTAATGTTACCCTTATCATGACAGCAGAATGCAATGGTCTGTTTATTCAAGGCATGAGTACAAAAACATTAAGAGCATTTTATAGTCCTAAGCAGATGTGCTCTCGGAATAAAAAGCTGGTGTGATCTCTCATATTGTAAGCAAATTGACAGAAATCTGACAAACCTAACTAAATTGAAAATACACCGCACCTTAAGTGGCATATCCTAAATCGTTCATCCTAATTATTAATCAACTATTGGAACGTCTTGATGGAACGGAATGATCATATGACAAAGAAACCAAGTTTTCTCTTTCATTTGTTCATATCAAACGACCGACTAATTTTAGAAATAATATGTGGCAAACACAGCGGACAAACAAACCAGATTTCATTTGCGTTGTTCTTTTCCATGAGTATCTTTTGGCCATTAAATTTTCCAATTCACATAAAATTGTTGAAAAAGATATATACAGTATTTTGTAACGACTAGCGTTTTCCCTCCGTCCTAGTTTGCATTTTTTTGTATTTTTCCTATCGTCTTTAGCGTCTTCTATTGATGCCTTCCCACCTTTGTCTTTCTTTCTTCGTATTACCTTCCACTTCCTTGTACTGAAGCCCATTGCTAATCAGGCACAACGATCTTCTATCATACTTCGCAGTTATTTGAATCATCAAAACAATCTTCATTTGACTCAGAGTCGACTTCCATTTATTTCCGAATTTCTTCATTGTTTACTTGATACTAGACTATTAGATGTACGCGAGTAATCAATCCATTTCCATAGCTCCAACCCACGACTCATTGATTGTACTTTCTCCGACCGGAAGATCCTATGGTTTGAGTCCCGACGGTGGCAGTTTTTCGAGACCAGAAATAGAGTTAGGTAGAATTCAGTTGATGTCTAGGATCATTTTCTAGCGGCTAACTGTTCCTACCGCTAGTTTCATGGTTTCTCCGATCTATACCAGCCGAATGCCGGAGCAGTACCTCAACAAAAGGGTCACGGACCGCGCGAAATCCTTCCTTCCTCATCCTTGTCGTATTCTCTCCCCTTACATATACTTACACTTACATTGCCATCCTTGTCGGGAGACCAGTCGGGAGCTTAAAACTTGTCCCGGCTGGGGCAGTGCCCCCTTGGGGGAGATACTTAATATTAAATAATTTCAATAAAATAAGCATCTGATTATATATATATATATAAATAACTATTAGTCGGACCTTAAAAGCCCTGCACATGCATTGACGTAATATAATCAAATTTCAGGACCTACCTAAAGAACTTGGGAGAATTTTTCCTTTGCTAGTGACTAAAATGAAAGTAGAAAGATAGAAGAAATACTACACAAACGGAAAGTTCTAAGAAATGCAGATGTACAGAGTAAAAAGCGAAATAAAAATGCGTTAAGGCCTCATAGGCCTTGCGTATGCATCCTAGAGTTAAACCATAACTAAACTCCCGAACGAGACAAACCATGAGTGTGCAGGCCGAGGCAAGCGAGAAGCTGCACGGAGCAGCGAGAGAAGGGCGTTGGCAGTCCTGAGGCGACGCGGCTTTCATTTCGCGCACCCGTTCACGAAACGATGGCGAGTGATTTTGCGAAGGGAGGAAAGACAAAAAAAGCTGTTTCATGTTAAATGTGCCAAAACGCTTACTTATTATCTATACAATTAGATTAAGCAAAAATTAAGATAGTTTTAGTTAGTTATTAAGAACCTCCCTCTTAGCCACTTAAGCTATAAGGCAGCAGCATCCTGTATACCAAATTTAGAAAAATAAATTTCTGTCTTCTCAAGGGTACTGCGGAGGGGAAACTCTCAAAAAGGCAAGTGAAGAGCTGCACGGGGCAGCGAGAGGAGGACGTTGGCAGTCCTGCTGCGTCGAGCCTTGGATTTCGCGCACCCGATCACGAACCGATGGGGAGTGATTTTGCTAAGGGAGGGAAGAAATAAAAACGGTTTCAAGTTAGATGTGCCAAAGCGCTAACTTATTATCCATACAATTAGATTAAGCAAACATTAAGATAGTTTTACTTAGTTATTAAGAACCCCCCTCATAGTCACTTAAGCCCTAAGACAGCAGCATACTTTATACCAAATTTACAAAAATAAATTCTCGCCTCATCAGGGGTACTGTGGAGGGGAAACTCTCAAAAAGGCAAGCGAAGTGCTGCACGGGGCAGCGAGCGGAGGGCGTTGGCAGTCCTGAAGCGGCGCGGAGCGGCATGGCGTGGCGCGGGCGGGGGCGTGGGCGGGGCGGAGACGAAAGCGGAAGGGCGCCCGGGGGACCCGCGTGACGTAGTGCCTCTGCCGCCGCCGCTCCGCCCCCTCCCGCCCGCTAGCCGCCTGCGAGTTTTCGGCGCCGTGGCGGCCGCCGATCGTTGAGGGCGCGTTACGCCCAGCTTAGGCCTCGCCCTTCGCCCAAACGAGCAGGGCGGTGCCCGCGCCCTCGCCTGCGCCCGCGCCAGCCCTGTCCTTCCAGGATAAACCACCGGCTCGTCTTTCTACTCGAGCTGTGCGAAGTGCTCGCTTGCGTTGGTAATGGTTTACCGATCGCATTTGTCTCCGTCTCGGAAGTGTAGAAACGATTCTTTGCCCGGAGAAAACGTTAGTGGCAACACGAGGATTTGGTTTAAAATGTGGTGGGTGAAGAGTCGTTGGATTAACTGCATATGTCTGAATTAGCGCGGAAACGGGTCTGGAGATAAGAAACTTTCGTTCTGAATGTCTAATCTAATTTACCAATATTTTAACAGGTTTATTTCCATTTCCATTTTATGATAATTGCCTAAATATTACACAGATTCCCTTCAATGATAACATTATAAGATCTCATATTAATAAATACATCTCACCGACATTAGCGAAAACTAATTAGATTAGATGAAACAAATGACGGTTTATGGCCCAACTGGCATTAGTGCAATTTACTGTAGGGTTTCTTTTATTGATAATTACCTCCGCACTGCCCCTATCAAACAATAATGAAGTATTTGATTAAAAAACGCATTACAATATGTGCAAATAGACATGACACATACGTCACATATTTAATGTCTTGATTTATGGTTCTGATTATCTAAACAAACTCACTTGAGCAGTAGTTTGTAATATTGCGAAGATAGTTTAATAAAACAGCACTAAATGGCAACAAACTGTGACCACATTAATAAATACGATGAACAGTATGAACAGTAAATGTCAAATGAAACAATGTAATTTTCATGTAGATAAAAACGGCATTATATGTTGTGTTCGCTAATATTGTTATCGATTAAAATCTGCATATAATTCATTGCTCTCTTTATGTAATTTGAATTTAATGTATGTATATAGTATACGTTTCTCACACTTAACATTGCTCGCCTGATCTTGAAACGTGGATGCCCCTACGCTATATTATATTTTATCGCTATCACTTATATTTTCTTTTCTGGAAATTTACCCACCCTTATTTGCAACACCTCTATCCTTCTTATGAAGACCATACTTATGAGGACGAATAATACCATTGAAACATATATAAATGTAACCCTAAATTTCTTAATCTAACCATTCCCGTACTGCACTTTCAACATTTTCGGCTAAATATCTGTATTCTCATGAGAGGGAATATTTCGGCCGAATGCAATGTCTGACCAGAAACCCCTGCTTCAGCTCCTTTTGAATGCAGAAGATTCTTCACTATGACTCACTACGCTTGCAGAACACACGCTTGTATGCTGAAACTACAATGGCTAACTTTAGGTTACTATCAGTTTTATGGAGGAATTTAATGTGATAGCATCCTTCAATGCATCGTCTTAAAGAAGGAAGCCTCTGCGACAGAAAGGAAAACGATGATCAAGATTTTCCAGTTTATTTCCCAGTAAAATAATGTATCTTACACTGTTTTTTGCCTCTCCTTTCCCTTGTCAGTGTCCTTGAACTCCTCTACATAGCACGTCCCGCAGAAAGTCCTTGCTGATGAGGACGCTCTCGCAGTAACTTTTCCATTATTGAAGGAAGGCCGTACACGAACGATCCGAACACTGATTATTACAGACTAGCACAGTTTGATCTTTTTCCGTTACCACTTTCAAGGATACAGTTTGCACTAATTTCCTATGTTATTTTCTTAATTCCTAAGAAAAATCTGCTCTGCACTAAATTTCTGGAGAATTATTCATCTAGTTTCCCTATCGTTTAATTTTGGCGTGTCTTACATTGCAAGTTGAACACTGCACAAGTTTCTTCTTCACAAATGTCGCTCTAATCTGTTCAAAAGCCATCTGCAATACCATCCACCCGAGTTTGCGATACCATCCATTTAGTTTGGTGTTGTTATGACCAAATCTTGGCACCCGTGACGTTCCAATTTAACTCCTGAGAAACGTCTACACACATTAATGTGCCTATATTAGTCTTTACCGTTTATGAGTATTACCCTGGGAAGTCCGCTCTCAAGGACAACGGGTATGACGTATGGGCGTTGAATCAAAGCCAATTTGAGCTGTGCCCCTGCAGGGCATGCGAATGAGCGCTAGGTGCGACAACATACCAGCTCGTACATGAAGTCCGTGATGTGATTACGCGATGAATATCGAAATACAACACTTAGTCCTACATGCCGGAGTGCATGTAACGACCACTTGTGAGAGTGGCGTCGATCTGACGTGCAGGGTCAGCATGATGGGGAGGGGCGAATCCAGTGGGTCGACCAAGGGGTCCATGTCTCCCCAAACACAATTTATTTTGCAATTTTACACAATGTATTCAAAATAATTACTATATATATATATATATATATATATATATATATATATATATATACATATATACATATATATATGTCATCCCACAAAAGTACTCTCATTTTGAATATATTCCTACATTTTGTTAAATTTCAAGATAACAATAAAAATATATTTCAAATATATTTATGGCAAATGTGAACGGAAAGTAGACCCCTTGAAGTACTATCTCATCTGTCCCTGATGGTGAGTACGACCCCATTGAAGAGGGAGACGAGCATCTAAATCTCCAGCCAGAGTCTTGGTGACCTATGGGCTCACCAAGTCGAATCCAACAAGCAGAACGCACATGACGCATGGCCTCTAAAAAAATACGAGCACGACGCTCCAGCTTTCTCGCTTGACGAGCATGATAAGCACCACGGGCATGCGAGAGGAGGGTCGAATCCACCTCGCCGAGCGATCCGTATGACCTCTTTGCCGCACGCCCCGTGCAGCGACTTCCCAGTCCGGACCCCGTGGACCGGGAGGGCCGTCAAATCCGATCGACTGGCGAGCAGTGCCGGGGCGGGCACGACCTCTTTAAAGAGCGCGGCGGGCGGCGGCGATGCCCCTCCGTCCGCGCAATCCGCATAAATCAGCTCCGCGCGCCGGAGATGGGGCGTTATTCATTAGGCGCGCGCGGGGGCGGGGCTGTGTGTATCGGTGGTAATTGCGGGCGAGCGACCGCGGGGGCCGCGGGGCGGGGGCGGGGGCGGGGGAGGGCGCGAGCGCGGGCGGCGGCCGTGGGCGATGCGTCCCGCGGGCGCCGTTCCGCAGATTGGGCCTCGCCGCCGCGGCGCGCCGCTCATTTGGGCACCGCCCCCCGCCGCCGCCGCCGCCGCGACGCCCAGGGGCGCACGGCTCCCCCGGGGGTGGCGTCGGGGCGGGGTGGTGGTGGTGACGGTGGTCGTGTGTAACGGCAGTAGTGGCAGATGCGGCGGGAGGCGGTAAGAGCAGCAGGCGGATTGGAGGGGCTGGGGAAGGCCGGTTGGTGAGGACATCGGTTGATTGATTGATTGAGTTTTTCCTCTTTCCGGGCGCGTCAACTACTGTGGTCATTATTCTCGTTAGGGTAGTGCATGTTTTTTTCTCGGGAGATGGCGGCGATCTTCCCCGCTGGATGGCGAGATCCGGCGCCGACCTACCGGGGTTTCCCCCTAACCAGGACTCTTCGACCAGCGGGCACCGCCCCAGCCGGGACAAGCTCTAAGCTCCCGACCGATCCCCCGGAATATGTGGTAGTGTAGTGCATGTTAGTGTGTGTGTGTAAGGGGAGAGGATAGGACAAGGAAGAGGAAGGACAGATCGCGCGCGGTCCGTGGCCCGGTTGGTAGGGTACTGCTCCGGCATTCGCCTGGTGTTGATCGGAGGAACCACGGAAAAGTACCGATCAGAGCAGCCGGCCGTTAGAATTCTCCTCCAGACAGCGACTGAATTCGACCTAGCTGAAGAGCTAGAGTCGAAAATCCTGCCGCCGTCAGGACTCGAACCTAGGACCCCCGGTCAGAGGGACATCGGGAGTGCCTAGAACAGCGTGGGACAGCAGGAGCGGGGAAGGTGGCGGGGACAATGTAGAAAGCGTCAGGGGTGGAGGAGTTCTCAAATACGTGAGCAGTTGGGGCAGCGGGGATGGCTTGGAGCGTGGCGTTTGGGGTTTGGCGTTGCCAAAGGCAGGACGATGGAGAATGCAAGGAGCGTGAGGTGGGACGAGGTTTGGAGGCATTAGGGCGGAGTGCGGGGGTGGCGGGGAGGCGGAGTCGGTGAGGTCGGCAGCCGTGGTGTGGATTGCCGGCTCCGCGAGGGCGGCGTGGAGTGCGGGGGTGAGAAAGGGGACGGCGAGATCGGCTGGAGTAGCGTGAAGTGCAGTGGTGACGTGAAGTGCGGTGGATGGCGGGGAGTGCGTGGCAGGAGCGGCGAGGGCGGCGATGGGTGAGGTCGGTATGAACGGCATTGGCGGCGAGGGCGGTACAGATGGCGAGGGTGGCAAAGGCGGCGAGGGCGGCGAGGGCGGCGAGGGCGGCGAGGGCGGCGAGGGCGGCGAGGGCGGCGAGGGCGGCGAGGGCGGCGAGGGCGGCGAGGGCGGTGTCGCCCCATGCTCCGGCCATTGATCCGTTATTTCTTTCCCGCGTTTGTGCTGTATAGTTCGAGTACGTGGTTATGAAAGAATGTGACTCTTCGTTTTGAATGCTGTGAAAACAGCTTCATTCCCGGATTTTTCTCCTCAATGCATGATATTCCGCATGGCATTAATGACGAGAGTGGCTTTCCAGGAAAATATTAATCTTCTGTTCAAAACATTACTTACTTTCGTTAACACATAAGAAATATCTAAGAACGGTTAAAAGATGATTAATACCTCATAAGTTTTATTGGCGTCATGCAAACATGAATAGTTGGGGGCAAGTTTCATTATCTTTCATTGGCTTTCATTATCACCGAGTTTATTTGTATGGAGTTAATTATGGGTAAAATTCATCTCCAAGAAGATATTCGAAATATTTCAAGGTAGGTAGGTGTCTACTTGGTAGATATGCCCAAACTCTGTACGAAAAATGTAGCAGATATTTTTTTATAGACCTGTTAGTGTTTTGCATAATATAACGCCGAGTGAGCAATGTATTGGATTGCACCCATCTCAACCATTGAGTAAATACTGAAATGGCCCTTGTTTTGCTTTTGGACGTAAATATAGCTTCATTATACGCGCTTTTGCTCAGCTCTGCTTTCACTAGTTGAGTTAAGAATAGAGTCGGGGGTATGTATTTTTTAACATTACTAAAAAGTCCTATCTGTAGTTTCTTTGCCGATGCAAAACAAGATTTGTATAACTCAGGAGTGAACGTATCTACTGTTCAAATGTTTCTAACTTCGCTTTGTTTGTTCTTTTATCCATCATTAAACTATTTATAGTTAAATGGTGGGGAAGAGATTCTGGAGCTCAAGAAAACGTGCGCACATTGTACAGTGCGCCAGGGAAACTCTCTCCACAATGGCATCAGTGGCTAGTCAGAGCACTAGCAACATAAATTCTGCTGGTAGCACGAATTGCAACTTGTAACAAATGACAAAGTATATTGTGTTCTCATCACAATCATAACAGATGCTGAAAGTGTTGTTTCCTTCCCTTTATTCGAGTGATTTGGTTGCTACGAACATGAATTCAATTTTTAATAAGAACCCCTGGTTCCGCTCGGTGCGGAAAGACTTCCCTAGCACACGTTGCTTCTTCCCTATATGTCTCCTACTGTTTTTAATGTTCTTTGACAAAAATAACTCAAATCAAAGCGCTTTTTTACCTAATTGTAGGCTCCTGACTCATTCGATACACTCTCGTCTTGTCTACGGATGCTTCTTCTGTGTGCAGACGCTTTGCACATCTTATTAGGCCATCGATTTTTTATTCATACGACATGCCTATACGTACAGTCTTTCTCATCTTCCTTCAATTTGATCAATTATGGAAGTTTGGCTTTCATTATTCTCCCTATTGCCTCATTTTTCACTTTATAGATTTGTATTATATTAAATCAATACCTTCAAAAGTCAATATCCGGTTGTAGTATGTTCCATAAAATATAGAACTTTCAAACGTTTTCTTTGCTCTGACTTTTGCTTCTCCCTGTTTCTGTCCTAGTGAAAGTGGTTAAAAAACATGACTTCTTATCAACACTTCTTTTCAACAAATGGTTAATGGATGGAAACAACTTCATTTTCCAAGTCATGTGGAAGACCTTGTTGATAGAACACCAAGATACTTTGCTCCTCGTAAATCTCCGATTGTTTTTAAATGGCTTATTGTAACATGCAAATGTTTGACAAATTGACAAGCATGCAAAAATCGCAATAAACATAGGAGAAGATTACGCTAACGAGTTCACTTTGTGCTGACAATTTCATGCATTTTGGATTTGTAAGTACTATTTTAGTAATATCAATAAAGAAACTTGTTTTATGACTAAAATCGCTTTCACTTATCAAATCAAGGGTTCTTTTTGGTTTGAAACTAGTGAACTTAAAACTCAAGCATTCATCAACTAATTACAAAATACAAGTCCAAAAAATTGCTGAGAGGAAAACTCTCCGTCACAAATTATTAATTATTATATGATACGTGAAAGTCCGAGTTTGTATGTCATTCTTTATTAAAATAAGGCATGTTTTTGTAATTTAAATACCTTGATAAGTGATTTCTTTCTTCTCTGCTAGTACTAATACTTCTTGACTGAGGGCTTCTGAATAAAATATGTCAATAATTTCATGCCCTGCAGGACAAAAGAAAAGTAGTAAATATACTGTTTGTACGCAAATGGATAAAAATGCAAGAATATACAATTAATTTGTCCGTAATTCTGTACGCATTCTGTATGCAATATGGGTATCGTAATCAAAGAAAGAACGAATAAGCAACTTTTAACGTTCAGCGGTCTTGAAAGATTTTAATGGGCATGCAAAACGCTTAAAATCTTTAACAGTCACCATTTGTTAAGGACTCACGTAAATTCAGAAGTAATTATTTACTTTGTAACAAATTAATGAGTTACAGGAAACATAGCAAATGAGTACTCTTATTCAAAGCAAAGGAACATCTCACTGATATACATTTTTATATGCAGAAAGTGATATTATGAAAAGTGCTTTACGAAACATGCCATAATAAACATAACGGACTCCGTTGGTCATAAACCTCAGCTATCACATTAGTTTACAAACTTCAACTGAGTCAGTTACCCTCACTTTATTAATCTTATGACAATAATTACGATAATTACGCATATTATTACTAGCAATTCGTCTCGCCACGTCAATATATAAATACGAAAGCATTTCAAGGATTCATCTTCGTATTAAAATTACTAGTAACTGAGAATAGGACAGCATAGAATTATCCTGCTAACAAAAGTACAATGAACCATCATCGGGCCGCATAATTTGTGCAACTATTCAGTTCATTAAAATGGATTGGAATAATAATTGCCAAAACGAATATGTATTTCAACCGAGTAAAAAGTTAAAAGATTAGAACGATTTAACTGAAGTATAAACAAATTGAGGACTTGCAATTAATATTAAACGCCTTCATAATGTCTCTTCGACGAACCCCAAAACTAGAAACATCGGTAAGCGAAGTTCTTTCAAATATTCATCTCAACTCAAATACATCTACACCAAAATTCCTCAGGAAACTAATGCGCCATCCAACAACCTTCTTACAAGTGGTACGTATATTTGCAAATTTTGTTTGACATATTCTTACAGAAAAGGCAATCATTATCTGTCTGTACAGAATATTTCCATTAGTTCATAGTGCGAAATTATGTGGACGTATCCACCAGGTATCATGAGCAAGATATAATATAGAATTTTTGACATAAGAATAACCGTCAGTACGAAAGAGAAAGCTGCCAGTGAAGGCGGGAGAGTGGAGAATGAGAAAGAAGAGAACCGGGAAGGCTGGCGAGGGCAAATGCATTAGGTGGTGGTGGTGGAGAATGAGTGTGTGTATGTGAGGGGGAGTTTCGAATTGGTTGTTAGTGATTCCGAGCGCGTCAACTACGGAGGTCAGTGTAATGTTCCGTAAGTGTAGTTCATGTTTTTCATCTGGAGGTGACGGTGATCTTCTCCCCCGCTGGATGGAGAGATCCGCTGCCGACATACCGTGGGCTAGCGGGATTTTCCCTAACCAGGTATCTCCCACCAGCGGGGCACCGCCCCAGCCGAGACAGGTTGTAAGCCCCCGACCGGTCTCCCAGCATATGTAGTAGTGTAGTGCATGTTAGTGTGTGTTTGAAAGGAGTGAAGATAGGACAAGGAAGAGCAAGGGAAGATCACGCGCGTTCCGTGGCCCATTTGTTAGGGCTCCAGCATTCGCGTAGTGTTGATCGGAGAAACAGTGGAAAACTACCGATCAGAATGGTCGCTAGAATTCTCCTCCAGATAGCGACTGAATTCGATCTACCTGCCAAGCTAATGTCGAAAATCCTGTTGCCGTCGGGATTCGAACCCACAACCTCCCGGTGAGAGGCACTGCATTGACCTCAGTCGATACACTGAGCCACCTCTCCCGGTATGGGGTGCTATGGACCTGCGATGAGAAGGCGATGTGTGTGTGGTGAGTGTGGGCGATGGGAACGAACAGTGGGGTGTCCAAACAGCACGTGGTGAACGTGCGATGAGCTTCCAACAGACGTGCGATGTGTATGTTCGTGTGTGTTTGTATGTGTGAGAGAGAGTTGGGCATGAGTGCGATTAGCACGCTATGAACACGCGTTGGGAGTGCGGTAAATGGAACAAACGCATGAATGAGCACGAAATGTGAGTGCAGTGGGCACGAGATAAGTGAGCGTTGAATGTGCACTGGGCGAACGGTGTGCAAGCCACCAGCAAGCGATGTGTGAGCAAGAAAGTGCGAAGCCTGGGCGGCGTTTGAGCGTTGGGAGTTGGGAGGGTGCGTGTGCAGAGGACACGCGTTGGGTTTGCGCCGGGCGTACGGTGTGCCAGTGGTAGGCACGTGATGGGCAGAGCAGGGGCAATGGGCTAGCAACGTGCGGGCGCCGCGCCGGTCGCCTCCGCATGAATGGCAGCGGCGCCGCCCATCGCAACAGATTTATTTATTTATTGCGGCACTTGGCTTGATTTAAATGACAATATAGGGGATTATAATAACATTACGAGCGCCGCCACCACTACGCCTGTGAATGGGCGGCTAGTGAATGGAGCGACCTGCCGAGTGGCGCGCGGGCAAGCGGGTGAGCGGGCGGGCGGCTGGGGAAGTGGATTTGTGGGTGGGTTGGTAGGCGGTCAGGTGGATATGTGCGTGTGGGTGGGGGGGGGCTGGCGTGCTGACGGGCGGGCGGGCAGGTTGATGTGTATGGGGGGCGGGCTGGTGGGTGGTTGGGTGGGCGGGTGGGCTGGGTGAGTGGGTGGGTGGGGGGTGGTGGGGTGGTGGGGGCTGGGGGTGGTGGGCGGGCTGGTGGGTGGGTGGGCGGGCTGGTGGGCTGGTGGGTGGGTGAGGGGCTGGTGGGTAGGGTGGTGGAGCGGGGTGGTGGGTGGAGTTGGTGGGTATGGTGTGGGTGGGGAGCTGCTGGGTGGGTGGAGCGCAGGCAGGCAGCGGGCTGGTGCGGCTGCTGGGCGGGCTGCTGGGTGGGCGAGCTGCGGGCTGGTGGGGGGGGTGAGCGGGGTGGTGGGTGGTTGAGTAGGCAGGCTGGTGGGTGGGTGGGTGGGCGGGCTGGTGGGTAGGTGAGCGGGCTGGTGGGTGGTTGGGTGGGCGGGCTGCTGGGTGGGTGGTTGGGCGGGCTCGTGGGTAGGTGAGCGGGCTGGTGGGTGGTTGGGTGGGCGGGCTGGTGGGTGGGTGGGGATTTCGGTGGGCGGTCGCTCGGGTGGGTGTATTTTGGATAGGCAGGTGCGCAGGCGGGCGGGCGGGCGGGCGAGCGGGCGAGCGGGCGGGCGGGCGGGCGGAAGGCAGAGTGGCGCACGCCCGTGCGTCCTCCCGCAGCGAGTGCACAACGCGGCCTCCCGCTCAATGGGGGCGGAGCTTTCTCCGGCGACACGCGCGTGGATCGCGGTGGCGGCCCGAGGGACGTGCGTTGCGTTACCTTCACACTCCACGTGCCGAGACTTCCGTTCGGAATTTTATGGAATCCGAGAGAGATTGTATTGATTGTATCGATTTGTGTTTACAATCGGTGGCGTAAAATGGATAATATTCCCTTTTCGCTTCCAAATTTGCTATGTTTTCTGAAAAGAATATAATAAGAATGATCATACTGATCTTGAATAATACATATAGATCCACAAGCCAATACACACCCAATACATACTGATCCACAAGCTATAATTTTAAACGAGTTTTTTCTGTCATTTTTACACGTTTACTGTTTATTTGTGATAAAAACAACTAAATGGGGCACACTACTCCTCTTATTGAAGAAATTCCCAAAATGTCTTTGGATAATAAACAAGAATATCAATTTAGTTACATACTGAAATGTCTGTGTATTTAGTAAAATTCAAATAGTTTCTGGCAATGACCATCATGTAATCAATCGTAATTGAAAATTGAAAATATGGCTTCTCAAAATATTCATAGATATTCATAGCATCAATGTATACTATTTTAACGAATTGCTTTGAATCTCAGGAGACCTGACGCTTGCTTAGTCTCGCCTGCCAAAATTCGCGATATTTGTTTTCTCATCTGAAGTTCTTTCACCCACTGACACACAACCTTCTTGAAAATTTGCATTTTATATTAATTTAACTGACAATGAATGTCACTTGGAACTAAAAAATACTTTTAAAGAACAATATTGGAACATTTAACATACGTACAGTTATTTTCAAATCAACCTCCTGTTGACATTTCTTGCGTTTTCTTGTGAAATACTTTACTCTTTTTCACTAGTGTTTGTATATTGTACTTATTAAATTACATAAATATTAAATAAATTTTACAATTTTTAGTGAACATTAAATAGAACAAATTTAATTTTCCATCTTATGAGAACATTGAACAGAAGTAACCATGAAATTGCTTCTATTGTATCCCTGAAAACTTGCTTTCTGACTAGTATCTGCTTCTAGGAAAGCAACCGCGCAGAAAGACACTACCTGCGGCGCCTAAAAGCGGAAAACGGGATCTGCAAGTAGCCACCACGCACAAACTACCTGCTTGACAAGTGACTCCGTCTCGAAACCCCTGAGAACCTGGCAATGACAAATGGGTCTCCTCTTTTGTCTGGATCTCAACTAACAGAGGCATCGACCGCAGACAACTGTCGTTGACCCGGGTTCAAAGGCCTCAATGCCCTCTACTTAGTATGAAATCCACTTTCACAAAACAGAGGTTGGGTTTATGTGCTCTCTCTGAAGCATCGTACGGTCTGCTCGTGCAGTAGATTTTGCAACTCTTTCCCTACACATCGGAATCTTTACACTGCACTGCTTTCTTTGTGTGATCTTCCAGGGTTACTGCTAGTGGATAGGCGAAGGAAGGGCGATGTGTTGCTGACAGTTTCTTCCGGCGCTGGAGCATTTGTGAAAGTTCCTGGCGCCCTTCTCCCTCTCCCTTTTCCTCCTCCCCCTCGAAGGGTGGCCCTTCGGCGGGGCAACGCCCAGCACAACATACTTCCCTCTCATTATATTCCTAAAACGTGTTGTGAAAGTGGGGGTAGTTATTTGCAACTGCTAAGGCTTCTTCTCTCCAGGCGCTTCCCGTTGCGAACTGCGCCATACGACGCCAAAGGAAGGGTTACCAGATGAGAACGGGCGTAAGTAAGAACAAATGAGTTTAAAATGTAGGACAAGAGCAGAACATATTAAAACAATGGCTTGTTACAGATACGTACGGTCTGAATTTGCAAATTAAACACTCTGCTTCCTCAGCAGAGTGACTATTTGAAGTTTCTGTATTTCACCTCCAACTCAGCAGTACATGTATACCTATTTTTTCCTTGTAGCATATAGGAAACACCAATCACTATTTCGTTAATGTATTAACTTTGCTGAAATTCACATACTTTTGTTCAAGCCATGCGGGAAGTGGTGATTTCTTCTTCCTGTTTATTTCTGCCAGTGTGATACGTGAGATACGAATCTCAGACAAATAGAAACTATAGATTTTTAACTTTCTAAGAACCACGATACAACGTTGGCACACAGTACACTAACTGAACGTCAAAAACATTGCAGTAAAAAAGTAAGCAAATGTAATTTTAGAAAAAAACATTAGTTTACGGTGCTTGAAAAGACGATCGCTAGTTGTAACACTAAAATGCTGAAAAATTGCTGATTTTGGAAAATAAGTACGGACGCCAGGACAATCGCTAAATATACGGTTATGTCTTTCTAAATACGGACATCAGGCAACCCTAGTAAAGGAGGCCATACACGAGCGAACGCTGGCCGCAAGCCGCGCTCGCTCGTGGACAGGACAACCACGAACAAGCAGCGCTTGTGAGCCTGGCTTCTCCCTGATTCCGCGTCTGGAGCCATTGCATTGATCTCCGTTCAAAGAACTATGAAGCTGAAGGCAATGGCGACAGATTACAATCGGTGCGAGGCGAGATTCTCAAGCGACGCTAATCCGTGTGTACGTAATTCACGGATCACTAGAGGAACCTTCGACGCTGTAGTGTGAGAGCGAACCATGTCACGATTCTTAGTACTGGACTCACATTTATGAACTTTTCTGACCGGAGTTTGTTTAGTGGAAATTAAATTGAAATGTTTCTGAAGGTGGGCCCCAAAACGTCACCAAAAGAGCTAATGTTCAAATTTTAGAGTGAGATATAAAAATGTTCCTTTTGTGTTCAGATCGGTGCTTTGCTAAATACACTGCGTCAAATATTTCTGATAATCCTGGGAGTACAAACGCAACAGAGTTCTGGAAAATATTGCAGGAGAGACATTAAAAGAATATTAGAACAAGAAGTCTTCATTTCTTCATCGGGGGAAAAATTATAAATACGCCAGGCTACCACACATATTCGTTTTTGAAAGGGGACAAGAACGAAAACAACAGTTCCACTCCTCAAAATCAATCTTTACTAATCACCCCCACAAAGCGTTAATACCTTTTTACAAAATTCTTAAAATAAGACGCAAAGGAAGGTAGATGTGCCTTATTTATGTGATATTTGTTTACGCACATGTTACGTATTTTAACATGTTTAAATAATGGGTTTAAGGAGTATATTTATTTCACTAATTAACTGCTTGAATGGTCTGTCATATTTGGTTAAGATCTCTTCAATATGATCCGCAATCAACTACCAACCGTAGCGATCATATGTTGAAGACTTCACGTACGATCGCTGTGGACAGCGTTTATTGAATCATGTGTTAAGAGAATTTCACTTTGTTGTGTTAGCGGAGCATAAGTACAGATCATACGTGACGTGACTCGCAAGACTACTGACTTGTGCGTCAAAGTTCAATCAACTGTCGCAAACGAGCAATATGCTCATTGATCTATAAGATTGAATACCGACATTACAAACAACTGGTTCAATTTAGAATTAAAATTACTCATCTTAATAAGCAAACAAACTAACAACTCCTTGCACGAGTCCTGATTCTTCTTTCTCAGATATTTAATTAATTTGTCACAAATATCACTTCAAGTCCATAAGCGAATTGAAAACGTGTATCCAACACTTAATCAAAAGTAAAAAAAAAAAAAATGCAAAATTGAACTGTATTCTTCCATCAGTCGGCGGGCCACGAATATTCAGATTTAAAAATATAATAGATCAAATAGATCAATGATGTGTCAAACCGTTGTTTTAATAATTCACTTGGGACACTGAAAGACATTCATCAAGGTATCTCAACATTCCTTTGACAATCCCCTAAGTGAAGCGTGAAAAATTGAACTTCATGTACAAATTCGCAATTGATCTACGATAATAATAAGAAATCGTATGGCAAATTAGATAAAAATACTCGTACTTTTTCTTCCGATTACAAGAACGTTCCTCGTATGTCGGTGGCCCACTTTCGCAGAGCCCGGCCCTGCTCCCGCCGCGAAGTGTCAAGTGGCAGGGCAGTGCCTCGCATGGAACGTGGCCCCCTGGGGCGCGTGTGGTTACGCGGCGCGGGCGACTTGAGCCCCGGGGGGCGGCGCTACACAAAGCGGCGACAAGCGGCCCCCAGGGACCCCAACCACGCCCCCCGCGGCGTCGCGGCGCCCGACAAATTGCGGCGGCGGAGGCGAACGGCGGTAGCGTTCCCGCCTGTAGTAGTGGATTTGGTGATGGTGATGTGGCTGTGAATGGTGTTTACTGTGAATGTGTCTGTAACTACGACTGTGGCTGTGTCTATGAATGTGGCTATAACTATGGCTGTCTACTTATATGACGGAACCTGTGCCTATGACTGTGACTGTGCCTGTGATTGTGTCTGTGATTGTGCGTCTGTGACTGTGTCTGTGACTGAATGTCTGTGACTGTGTGGCTGTGACTGTGAGGCTGTGACTATATAACTGTGGCTGTAACTGTGAATGTGACTATGACTATGGTTGTATCTACTTGTATGACTAACTGTAACTGTACTGTGACTGTAACTGTGTGACTGTGACTGTAACTGTGTGACTTTGGATGAGCAAATGTGGCTGTGACTAGTTGCGGTCTGGTTGTGGCTTGGCGAAAGGTAGTGGGCCGTACTCCCCGCTCCTTGCCTCTTGCTTATGAGCACCCGACACTGGCTCTATTTACTCCCTTTGGCATATCTAACTGGCTCTCTTTGCTCTCCTGCCTTCTGAAAGTCTTGGCTTTCGAATAGATTGGAGCGATCACTAATTGTAAACTGTGAGTTTCAGAAATGTAATAACTTTTTAAGGGACCGCTGCCGAGACAGGGCTCCACAAAATGATTTCGACAAAAAAAGAGCGCGATACCATTGAAATATTGAAATTCCAACATCGTTTGATCTCGATATCCTATTAGAAAACATTATATAATATAAACCTGAGAATGGAGCGTTAACACTAACTCAAAAATAAATGGTAATGTTGCCTATTGACTGGTCCACACGAACCTATTGGAATATGTTCTTGTGGCTTTCTGACCTACTCATTTACTACTTGAACGATGAGGACCTGAGATATTGTGTCCCAATGCCATAAACATTGATTGGTTTTTGTCTCGATTCAAGTTTTGTAAGTCAAATACAAAATTTACACGTCTGTTTTTCTGGGTGTTCCTACTGGTCTCACTGTGTATATAATTGCAGTTATTATGAAGTAAGATTTTCTATCTCGCTGCCTATATTGGCGGATTAAAAGTTTAATTAAGAAAGAGAAAAGCGCATGCTGTTCAAATTGACTTCATGATCAATTAATGTACGCAGAAAATAATACTCTACTAGAGGTATATGTTTGTACAATTTTAATAGGACCCGACGGATGGGAAATGTGAATCCCATCCTTCTCAGACTTTTGTACATCCCTTTGTAAATTCTCAGCTCTGTACACGCCAACTGCACTGCAGAAACCTCACGCAGGAGAGCGTATCATGAAACCTATCGCGACCTAACCTTCACGCTGGGTATCTGACAGTTATATCTCAGACAACATTGCGACATAAAAACAATATCTCTGACAACATTGCGAAATATTTTGGGACACATTACGTGGGCTTCAAATACTGCACACTATGATCTTCGTTTTGAGACTGTGAAGTGAGTCAACGAAGGTGCAGAATCCGCAACTACACAAATATGATGAGTTTCAGAGATGTGATGCAAATGATAAGTTTCAGAGATGTTTGGAAATGATGTAAGCAAAATAATATTATCATGCAGCAGTCAATCATACTATTCACACTTCGGAGTGGGTGTGGTTCGAGAAAGATATTTTGGCATACGAATGAAACTTGTTTAGCTAAAGACAAAATATGATTAAGAAGCTGTTTCTAATTTCGCGATTCGTGTTACGTTTATTGTGTTGCAATCCACAAAATGAGTTATGTTTGAACGATTACAGTGACTGCATTTTTGGATAGTGCCTTTACACCATATTACGAGTTGTCAGAAACGCTTGAGTAGTTTCAGTAAAAATTTAAGTATTTTTAAATCAACGGTATGAAAATGCAGAAATTCGTAAGGCTCCAAATATGTAAAAATAAACACCGTAATTGAAGAGCTTATTTCCAAAGTGGCCTACATCCATGAAATACAATTTTTCAGGGAGGGTGACTAGTCAGCCTTATAATTCAGCCTCATAGTTCAAGACGGGATTCAACGCTTTTCGGATACCGTTTACCAAAGCAGAAACGCCATTTTTGAATACAATATTTGGCATCATTATGAAGAAGCGTTCATTAAAAGCGTACACGTAAATTACAAACCTAACGGAAAGGAAGATACGTCACTTTAGAAATAAGCTCTGTAGTTCCAGTAGGAAGCTACTTTCAGTTTTAAAACAACGACTTAGAAAGTGCAGAATGAGCAAAGGACAAAAGTTTCAAAAAAATTAATTAAAAAATAAAAAGAGTTATTAAAGACACGAGCGGTAAAAGCGATATTTTATTTTGCGAATAGGAAATGTTGCGATACGAGTCGACAGACTGAATGGTGCAATTCTATGAGGGAAATAAAATCACTTTTACCACGTGTGCCATACACTATTTTCTAGACAGCTTTACTGACTTTCATCGTATTTTTATTCAAGTATACAAATAACCTTATGACACATTAAGGTCAACAGTAGCTGATGCAATCAGACGAAAGTATTTTGTTTTCTTTGTTGCATTCACAGTTGAACATTTGAACATCATCACACTTTTAGAACTAGTGCAAAGAAATTGAAAACTTCTTGAATTTACGTCCACGCTATTAACTCTAGGAACAGTTAATATATAGTAATTGTAAAAATTGAACGTTAAGCACGCAACGCATGCAGCTTTTCTAGACAGTCAAAAATTTCTGCAGTACTTTAATATAAAATACATAAAGTATTTATCATGAACCCATATTTAATTTAATGTACTTATTTACATTAGGATGCAGCCGTTAAAGCTTAACAGTCACATATGTAATGAATGAATGATCCTGATGGACTGGTTATTACGAATATATGACATGAATCATGAGAGGTAGGTAAACGATAAAACCTTTACAATAAACGTACACCGATTTTCATTTATGCATTAAATTTAATGTACAGATATATAAATCTCTTTTCAATGTACAAGTACATTAAGTTTCATGATCATTAGTACTTTAATCTACATTACATTTAATGACATTTCTGATAGTGCAGTTGCTGTTCAATTTTATAATTTTTAAATTTCTTTTAAGGCGTGTATTCGTGCCCTCGCATACGGTTGCGAGGCGCCGGGACCGCGGCGGCATTAAATTTCATGTACAGATATAGCCTATAATAAGCTCTTTTCAATGTACAAGTACATTAAGTTTCATGTACATTAGTACTTTAATCTACATTACATTTAATGACATTTCTGATAGTGCAGTTGCTGTTCAATTTTATAATTTTTAAATTTCTTTTAAGGCGTGTATTCGTGCCCTCGCATACGGTTGCGAGGCGCCGGGACCGCGGCGGCATTAAATTTCATGTACAGATATAGCCTATAATAAGCTCTTTTCAATGTACAAGTACATTAAGTTTCATGTACATTAATCTACATTAAATTTAAAGGCATTTTTGACGGTGTAGTTGCAGTTCTTTTTTTTTATTTTTAAACCTTTTAATGTATTTCTTCTTTTAAGGCATGATTTGGAGGCCCTCGCGTGCGGCCGCGAGGCGCCAAGCGCTTGAGCGCGCGCGAGGATCGGGAACGCGCGCGGAGTCGAAGGCGCGCGGAGCGGAGCGGAACGGAGCGGAGCGAGGCGCCGGGTGGAACTGCTGCGCCTCGGCCTCGGCCTCCGCCGGCGCGAGCACCCGAGCGTCGCGCGGACACGGGGGCTTCGCAGGCGGCGCAGCAAGAATAATCCGTTCGGGCGCACCTCGATAAGAAAAGCTGTCACGCTGCCTGCAGCTCCGCAGCGCGCGTTTAAGCTCGCGCAGATACGAGGAGAGAGATCAGACGCGCTGGCGCGGAATTCGCCGTCGTAATCGCGTACGGCTTAATCGTACCGGCTCGCCCCATTACTTACTACTCACGCGTGTAACAAATCGCCAAGGCGTTACTGTTTTCTTTTTGGGTCAAACTACGAAGGAATGGACCTTCGTATTCTTTTTATCTAAGAGATATTACAGTGGACATGAGCAGCGACTAAATCTCTTCCATTCCGATTCATTTCGGTTGTACAAGTCGCCAAAACAACTCGAGTAATTTTGTAAGGAATCTACATCGTTGGTCTTATTCCTTACGTGTGTATTAGTATGAGACATAAAATAATCGACATTTATTGAAAGAACGTTGTAGTGCTTCTTTTCGAAGTTCCTACTTGATGCATTAGTAATGGAGTACTAATGCCTAATTATCAGGCACCTAGATAAAGATTATTCATCTCCTTGCTCTTCAATTTAATTGAAACGTCCATTTCAGATGTGACAAAGACAGTTTAGAAGACTTCAAAATCATCTTTGTTTATAATTATACGTTGCATGCTGCAGAGTGAACATTCTGGAATATTCAAATCCATGTGACGCTTTGAGTTAAGTCAGCGCGAACTCGAATGAATACACGAAGTGGACAGAGCGTCATCCAAGCTGAGCACTTCCGCCATGTATTCATGACGCTCAACATAAACATTTCACCTCATTCAAAGTATCCAGGGAGTATATGTATCGGACCGTAACATATCAAAAATATAGGACTGAAATATTTTATTCCTTTTCGATTCCCCGCGAAAGATCATACGGCGCGCATGTCTAGCAAGGGCAGTAACCCGGCAACGCTGACTCTGCCGAGACCCAACACCAAATAAAAAGAAGAATGATCAGTTCTAATAAATTCCTGCTTGCACAGGGATACCGTTCATAAGAAATAATATAACAACAACAATAATAATAATAATAATAATAATAATAATAATAATAATAATAATAATAATAATAATAATAAGCTGTGTGGCAGCTATTTTCGCGGCGGGCGTTCACCCCAGAGAGAGGGGAGGAATAGGAGGGGCTGTCGGAGGGTGGGGTCCCGCTACCCCTAACGACGGCGGCCAGCTCCCGCGTGGCGTGGCGTGGCGTCGGCCGGGCGAGGAATTTGCGTTAATCCGACGCCAACCGGGTCCTCAGCCTCTTCCCGCCGCCCTCCGACGCCCCCCAGGCGGGCGGCGACGAGCTTACCAGGGGGCGACGACTTGTAGACCTCCACCAACACACGTACCTACATCCACCATCTTCAGGGCTATTGCTACGTGTTAAAACGTAATGCTTTGTATTTCTTTTTCAATATAAATGTGATACACAAGTTTTCTGTAAAAAGGATATGTATGTATTTAGAGTCTAAATATATATACTATCGTTAAATACTAGGGCATACCTTCTTTGTTCAAAGGGATACCCATTTTATACTAGCACTTCAAATTGTTTGTACTGTCGTGATATCAGTGCTTTCCAGGAAACCAGCTAGGTAATATATTGACGTTGCTTAAATTCGCCAATCATTTCAGTGGCTGTGAAAAAAAATCATTATAATAAACAATAGTTTGAATACGTTTACAAAGAAATTAATACCTACACTTTATTTTTTTCTTGTCTCGACTCTTTTATTAAGATTTTCTGACAGTGATATTATAACATTTGAAGTGGAACGAACTGCATGTTATAAATTCTCCAAAGTATTTTTTCATGGTAATTCCTGAAAATTTTTGGGGAGAAACACCTCCAAAATGAAAAGGCTGAACTTTAGGAATTCTAATGCTCAGTCAAAAACTTTTGCGTACTTGTTCACATCTACAGGGCAATATTAAAATACATCAATGATAGCGTTTTGCGTAAAATGTTATAGCCCGTGACAATTCAACAAAATACTTCCTGAATTTTCAAGTGTATCTAGTTAATCTCTAATTAAAACGCATGCTTTCGTGAAATGGGCCAACGTTGCTACGTAATCGCACGTCAGACATGAGATGTACTTTTTCAGTTTCAGAATAATCAATTTTCTACGAAATAATCCTCCACTAATTCGCAATAATGTTTCCTCAGTGCATTTGGGCTCATGAAAAACATGCAATCAAAAATAGCAATGGAAATCGACGTTGGTTTGTGTCTTGAATTGCATAATAATGAATTTATTTTCTAGTTCTAAGTGCTCCGGCAATACTAAATGAGTTTTATAGAACCCTTCGACGAGTCAGTAAAACACGACACTATCGAAACACAACGACCTCTCAGTCCACATTAAGTGACTACTGTAATATTGCTTTACGTAATAATGGTTTGTGCTGGTTGATCTAGTGATAGTTATTTTTTTATGAATGAATGACCGTGTGGACAAAAGACTAACTAGATTTATTGAATATTTTCAGACTATATCAGTTTATATTCATCTAATTTAAAAGAGAAGTAATTATAAAATATAAAATTAAAAAATATACGTATTACTATACTATATTTTGTTTTAATACAATGTAATACTCTCGCTCTTAAGAGATCAATTTGTGTTACATAAAAATATTGAATAAGCTGAGATAGTTTTCGACTAATTGGTCCGCAGAGTTCTTTCAAACCCTATCGGTTCATGCATCACCCAAGTCGTGAATCTCTTCTGAGGGTGCTTTGTGGTGCGGCTGTGTAATGTCTGTGGGCACCTGGACGACGCAGCCCTTGATGGGCAGGGGCTGGCGAAAGGGGCAGTCGCCGGTGGCCGGTCGCCGACCCCAGCGCTGCCCAGTTCCCGGCACTGGGCGCAGGGGTGTGGCAGGCGGGCCGCAAAGTGCCTGCGCTCCTACTTTGCACACCGAGTGCCTCTCGGTGGACGTCTTGGCAACTAAATGCTTAAGGCCTGTCTGGACACGACCTTCCTCTGCGAAATTTTTGCGACCTTATTCTGCGAAATTTTAAAATTGCACCAAGGGTGATGGACTACTAAACTGGAGGATTACTAAAAATTAAAAAGCAAAAATATTTTTAAATGTGTCTTACACAACTATTATGAAATAAACTTATGAAATAAGAGTCAAGAAATATTGTATATTGTGCAAATATATTGTATTGTGTCAATAATTTAAAGTATTTCTAAAATTTTATATTTTAAACGTAGGCACAGAATTTTAATTCAAACAATTTCTGGTAAGAAAACTGGGAAAACTAATGGAAAGATGAAAAATATATCGTTTACAGGTTTTCCTTCCCCTTTAAATTAAACTATGTGAATTCAAAATAATGAATAAATTACGTAATTGTTATCATAATTACAATCAATGTTTAAAGAAACATTTGTTTCGATAAAAAATCCCTTTTTCAATAATTACTGACGTCATCATTAAGGTGAACATAATTTCCAAATTTTTCAAATGTAAAATAATGCTTCAATTCCATTCGCGAGCGAATGCAAAATTTTTTTGACTTTTTTGTTAATTTCACTTTTCCTGACTTTCCTAAAGCAGTCGACAGCCTTTGTTAAGGAATAACTGTGCACTGCAAGGTTTATCTGAAAATTTCAAAAGCGCGGGTGGTATTTCCACGAATGAAATTGTGTCCATCAGAGTTCTAATATGCACCAAATATTGAAAATAACTGAAAGCTATGTTAAAATCAAAGAACTTTTGTTATAGTAAATACGCGTTTTATTGGATATCGATAGAGCGATCAATGTATCCGGGCTCTTACAATAGATGAGTCACAGTTTGTGATTGACCAATAGGGAGAAGCGGTAAGAAAAATCGGATAGAAAAAGCGGTAAACTTTTTGAGATACGCCGCTTTTATTGAGGCATGTTGTATTAATAGTTAAACACTATTGGTTTTAATTTCACTAGTGAAATAGTGTAATAAAACGTCTCTCTAGGAACTTAAGCAGCAAGGCAGTAACATCAGGGAACGTCCCACAAGGAAATACCAAATTAAAATTATTGTTTACTTATCTGTCTATAGATTTTTCAATTTTGTAATTATAATATATAATATTACAAGTATAATAATAAAAAAAATCCGAAACGTTGCTGTTCCTATTATGAATCACATGTAATATATTGTCATAAAACTGTTATCCTAAAACAATTTTATTTTTAAAATAAAGGAGCAAATACATTCTGATAAAACTGAGATACGAAATTCCCGCCGCCACAGGGCTACTGCCCGTGCCATGCCTTGGGGGGCTTGATGGGCTGGGCCGGCGAAAGGGGCAGTGTCCACCGGTCGCCGACCCCAGCCCGCGTGCCCCTCGCCTGCGCTGTCGCCGGGGCGTGGCCGGCGCGACCAGGCCCAAGCCACGGGGGCGGCTGCCCGGGGCCTGGCGAGGGGTTGCTGACCGCGCGGGCGGGGGCACGCCTCGTCAGCCAAATGTTGGGAGGCCTCGTAGCCACGCCCAGGCCGCGTGCGGCGAAAAGGGTTCGGCATTAATCTCGTAAAAAAGCTCCTCAGATACACTCCGGTTAAGTTCTTGCCCTTGGACGGGTTCACGACACAATACCGTCGCTTTGAAATTATACAGAGTAAACAAATATTTTAAAAAATAGACGAGTTTATTACTTCAAAGTTATTTATTATTTTGGAACTTGTCTTAACTCATTAATGTGTTTAAAATGTTGTAAAACTTGAAATATTCGCATCCTGCCGAACTCAAACCGGAAAAGTAGTACTAGAAATATTAATAAAAATATCGTTGTGTTTTAACTGTAAATTACGTTCTTGAAAGATGTTGGCAAGCGTCACTTTAATTTTTCTTCTCAGGCCCTAGACATCAACATAATTAATCGATTTTTCGAATCGTGACATTTCTATCGGGGACATTCTTCTCGTTATGGCGTGCTTCGTATGTATACTATATATTATTAGCATAGAAAGCAGAAATCCTGCTGACCACTTATTTAAAAGATAAGAATAGGGTAAACTGCATTTCTGGAACATAAAAGTGAGTTAAAGCAATAATCGTATATTAAAGATATCTTTAGACATTTTTGCAGACGAAGTAAAATGAGTAATATGCTTTTCTAATTTAAAATCATACGGATATATCGATTGACTGTTGCGGTTGAATAATAGCGACACATCGATACTTATTTAGGCTGATGGTATGGATTCAAAACACCGTGTCGATTGGTGAATCGAAATTTGCCTAGTTGTCGGGCCGGTGGCCATCAGTGCCAGAGATTGCTGTTTTCAATTTCCCATCCACAATACCCCTGTGGAGGCGGGAATTTATTTTTGTAATCGGATACATTATCCTACGAGTAGTAGGTAAGGAAGTAGGCTACTACTTTACGGGTTAAGCAGTTAAAGAGGGGGGTGGTTCTTAATAACTCGCACTTTTATACACCTATTTTCAATATTCTTTTTCTTAATACAAAACAATATTCTGTCTTTTGGTCCACTCTTCTTCGTTAATTATTTCTTTTCTTTTTCATTCACGCACCATGCGTACTTATTACATTGTGTGGTACATAATCAGTGAGAGTGTGGTGGGACTAGGGCTCATGCGACCTCAGCCGGGCCGAGGGCAATTGCCATCGCCGTGCGGCTGGCTCCATAAACGTACGCGCCCACTACGTTTATGGCCCGGATTATGTAAAAGAGCGTGGGCGCTGCCCCGCCCCCCTTTCTCCCAGCCGCGGGCGCCCGGCCACGATTTTCGTCGATTTCTTCAATCGCTCCTTTATTAACAAAATCTCTCAACCTAGGTTCAGCATTTAATCTTAGTTTTCCAAGCGCAGTTGCGGGGGCGACGAAACCTCCCACTCGCAATCTCCGGCGTAGTAAACTGGTTGTTAGGGCGGGGCGTACTACGATGCCCCAGGCCGGACTTGGAGAAATGATTGTATGATGTTGATAATGATGAAGAAGCTGGGAAGGGAATGTATTGATTGATTATTAGTGATGCCGTGCGCGTCAACTGCTATAGTCACTAGTCCTATAAGTATAGGTCGTGTTTTTTTCGCGGGAGGCGGCATCTTTCCCTGCCGACTGGAGAGATCCGAGGCCGACCTACATTGGCTTACGGTTATTTCCCCACCCAGGTATCTCCCATCAGCGTGGCAGGGCTCCAGTCGAGACAAGCACTAAGCATCCGACTCGTGTCCCAATATGTGTGGTTGTGTAGGACCTGTAAGAGTAAGTGTGAGTATGTAAGTGGTGAGGATAGAACAAGGAAGGGGAAAGAAAGATCGCGCGCGGTCCTTGGCTCCTTTGTTACTCCCGGTAAGGGAAGGGAGAAGACATCTTGGACGGTTCGTGGTCGTAGTTTACGGTGCTACTCTGTTACTCATTTAGATATGATCAATCAATCAATGATACCTTATTTTATATATACCATTTAAATCAATGATACCATTTATTTATATTTTCAATGGCAATTTCAATGTGACTCAGAATTCTTTTAGGCTTTAGGATCTTTTTAATGCAGGAAAACATAGGACAACCAGATTTACTTCCCCTCCGAAGCAAGGGGTGTACTATTTTTTAAATTTATTTTATTTTATAATTTTTTTTGTGCTCTGAAAAGTCCATGGCTTCGATCGGGTTTGAACCTGCGAACTTGGGTGTAACAGTCCGATACGCTAATCATTACCTGTCTGAAACTTCTATCAGCTAAACAACGGAAACCACTGATCACAGCAGACGACGAACGTAATCCATTTCGGCAGGAGTAAAAAATTACCAAAAAATTAAACAAGTTAAACACATCATATAAATTTCTGGCTCCTTGCAGAGGTTGAATTCGCGACTGACACGCGCGAGTCATTAGAAACTGCCTTTGTGCTCGCCGCTACTGGTGTTGCGTTGGTTCAAAATTTATTCAATTTTTAGAAATTAATCTTTCAAATGGGCAAATGCAAAGAGACCTAAATATACCTCCTTCAATCGACCAAATAAATAGCTCATGTTTACTATTAAAACTGTTCCTCTTCTTTCGCTGCACAATAAAATGAGTTATAACCAGGCGTAAGTCAATATAACCAAAAGAAGAATCAAAACACACATTTTATACAAATTTTATCAATTACGTTGACATTGCAACCTTTGTAGCAAACTGCAACCTAACTTCAGTTAAAGAAATTTTAACTTTTTTAACACGATCTTAACCATTCACATTTCCACAGTAGAAAATTACTACTTATGAATGACCGTTCCCAAAAAGCTATATGTAATTATTTGTAATTAACTTCATCACTCCCACCTTCATTAAAAGGTAAAGAATTTGGCCTCGCAACCTAAAAATATTGTTGTTGTTTTTACTTAAAAAATACAATAGGCAAATCGACGAATTTGGATAGTCGAGTTTAAGATTAATCTGGATACCTCAATTAAGAAAAAAGAAAGAAAATATACCAAATTGGTCACACCGAAAAGTTGAGGCATCTGAAGGTGAATTCATACTGGCGCCCTGTGTTTTGTGTCATGTAAGTACACTAGGGAGCATACTATTCCGTTCTAGTAAATGGAATCATTCACTAAATGAACTTAAATGGTTATGTACACAATATGTAAGACTTGGAAATATATAACACTTCATCTGCTCGATGGATGGTCAAATCGAAAGAGTAAATGCAAGATTACAATTTAAATTATTAATTAATGAATAATTTTTAATATTTTAGGAAATATTTAACATTAAGTGAGTCACAAAATTCGCTACCGTAAGAACGGCATATAAAATCGTGACAATGAACAGACTTCAATAAAACAAAACAGCCAAATGTTACGTGGGGAAAAATTATTTAGTGAAGTTATAATTTTGTTCAAAGTGCGCACTCAAATGCTACGTTGTAACAGGATATAGCCTGCCACTGCGTATTTCTTAACATTTCGCTGTGCGATCTCTCTGAAGGTTAAAAATAAATTTTAAAATATCCAACTAATGATTTTCAACAAGAGTTTACGTCTTTATAAACTCTAAAAATATTATTTTTCGCATTTGAGTAAAGTTTTATGACAGAATTTCAATCTGTATTCTTACTCAAGGGGAAACCACGTTCAAAAAGTGTAGAAACATATTGAAGACAGCTTAATCATGAAAACCTTCATTTGTACTTGACGGTTTACCGTAAAATATCCAGTCTCATTACACAGAAACAAGAATATCATTGATTTATTCCTGCAAAACTGTTTGATGAATTTGTCGCGATGAAAACTTTTTGGCAGGCTAAAAATATCCCCTCTGACAGAGAAAACTAAAACAACTTGTGATGCATTAAACGGAAAAAAGTTTGGCGCAATGTTGTAAAACGAAGAGTATCGAAGGTGTTTATCATTTAAACAAAATATCGAAATGATATTTAATTTTGTATTTATTTTTCATTTTTGTTATATAGTTCTTTTTATCAATTTGATTTGTTATATTATGTTTAGATTGTTTCAATTCCTTTATTGAAAATCAACGGTCATTTTATTTATACAGTTATGAATTGCATTGATTTACAACATTCAGAATCGAATAATTGACGTAATAATACGATAGACTAGTCAAAGATTATTCATGCATCTACAGAAGAATCTTCACGCATCTCTATCCCAGCGTATGGGTTCCACTTAAACAGCTGATATATGTGGTCGTAAAGCGAGCCTTTTTGAGTACATAAATTTCTCTTTTTATCTCAAATCAAGGGACGCGCGATGTCTTCTGATCGCCTGGAGCGTTAATGCGCTCCGCAAAACAATAAGCGCCGCCCTTGACATTCCTCTCCTCTCCGCTCCTCCCGCGAAGAAAAAAAAACTCGCCCCGCCCCTCCCCCACCGGCGGCTTATAAATCCAGCGCGCGAGGCGGTCGGCCGCCCGCGAATCCCAGCGATGGGCGGCGGCTGGCAGCGGCGGCGGCGGCGGCGGCGGCGGCGGGGGTGGGGTGGGCGGAGGGGGGCGTGGAGCGGCGGGCCGCGCGAATGGCGGCGGCGGGGGCGGAGCGCGGGTGGGGGGAGCGGGGCGGTCTGGGAGGGGCAATAAAATGGGCCCGCCCCGTTTCCCACACCGCCCCCCGCCCGCCCACCTCACGGCTTCGCCGCCGCGCCGCCCGGAATGGAATTTAGGCCTATGACGCTGCGCTCGACGCGGCGTCGCGGCGCGCGCTCACTTCAAGGGTCCGCCTGCCCCGCGCTGCCTTTTATTTTATAGCGTGTGTTGCATTCTTTTGTTTCGAGTCTTCCCGTGAAAGGGGATGCTGTTATTTACTGCGACAGGCCACTGGCAGAAATATTCGATTTATCGCGTCATTACTGTAATGTAAGGGTTGTAAAACGCAGGTTTCTTACAAACCCGCATGTCAGTGTTCAACACATACTCAAAGAGGAAACAGTGCCAGACATTAGACGTACACTGTTATAATGTTATTTCTCGTTGTTACAACAATATTTTGATACTCAAATCAAGGAGGTATAACATTTCTTTGAATTAACAATATTTCTTTCATCTAATTTTGATGAATTACGATTGGTCTATTCTGAATCATTCTTCAGCTTTAAAAATTCAACCTGATGGGCTAGCAAAAATAAAAAGAAAATAGCCTTTCTGCGTACAGAAGAATGTATTAGATTTCTTAAATTTCTTTTATCTAATTCGAAGTCAGAACGTATATATTTTCATGCTCGATAGCGAAAAGAATTGTGAATGTAAAAATTATGGGATACTGTTTGAAAAGCCTTCTATCAACGCTTCACATTTCTTATCTTCAACGTATAAATAATAAAAATCCGAACAAGATTACGTTCAGCCAAATAAATAATAATATCGTAATGTTGTATTTTTTCTTACATTTGTTTGTTCTTAGAAACCAGTTTGAGAACACTTGTGAAGTACGTATTAATCAATACAGAATAATCACGTACAACTTAAACACATATCCTACATTTTACGTTCTAAGATGAACTATAATATAAGCGTAGTGGAATAAAATAAATGCTAGTGATCGCTTAAGAAAACAAGTCACAGTCTTGGTGACGCATAGCTTTTTATATTTCGCCGTGCCACTCGTGATGTATTTGAAGGTTTCCATGTTGCATTCTACTCGTTCAATAAAACACATCGTCTTTCGTTAACGATCCTGGGAATATTCCATAGCAGCGCCTTATTAGAAATTCAGTAATTTCCGTTGATGTAAGAACTGAAGGGGCAAGAAGAGGCAAGAACTGCCACGACAAGTTTTTTCAGACAGAAACTTAAAAGGGATTTTTCTGTGTACACGCAATAAATTAAAATAAAAATAAACAACGGACTGAGGTTCTCACTCGTAACTTATATTGAATTCACCTAAATTGAAACATGCAAATTATTTGCCGCAATTAGATAATAATAATAATAATAATAATAATAATAATAATAATAATAACAAGAAGAAGAAGAAGAAGAAGAAGAAGACGAAGAAGAAGATAATGAACTAACGGAAACCCTACAATTACATTGTTCAAAAATAAGAATTGTAGAAAAGTTACAACTGGGATGTACTACATGCAATACGGCAAATCAGAAAACCCAAAAACACTTTTTCTTGTTCTTATTCTCCAAACCTGATGAAATGAGGAAAGTTAACATGTTCATTACACACACACACACACACACACACACACACACACACACACACACACACACCTATGCCTCTGTACACGTGTATTGTAGTGGACTATTATAGGATATCCTGCTATCCACCTGAACTTAAAAATACAATCAACCAGAGTATTACTGAAACGTTTTTTTAGTGTGGTACTTACCAGATTATTGCTGGACATTGCCTTTTTTATATGCATTCACGTAACATTTCAAAACAGCCAAGCATCAAACTTAAAACACTCGCTGTATTCACGTCCTAATCTACAACCTCATGACGTAAGGACATCCTTGTATTGTACTGTAATTGTATGGAAGTTGGTTTTGAAATTGACGTAATGAACAATAAACAACAGCTGGTAACTGTGCATTCTACTGATATTAATATATTATTAAAATTTAGTCTTTTTACTATGCATTCAGTTACGAGGAGGTGATAACAGATCTACAGCAGACAACGTTTCTTTTAAAGAAAAAATCACTAAATTTGGTAGAAATTCCAAAGTCCTATCTAAACAAAAACCTTCATGTTTATATAAAGAATATAATAATATATAAATAATAATAATAGTAAATAATAATAATAATCACAATCGTGTCATGTAGTAATTTAACACAAAATCTTATCGTCGAATGAATAAGTAGAAATAGAATACTCTCCAAACTCGTCAGATTCTCGTTGAATTTTAGTAGTTTGCCCATTATCGTACCTCTATGATATCAACATCGGATTATGGATTACTAGAATTGAATCAACGGAGTGTTATGATTCATGTTTCCTTAGAATGATATTGTTTATAATTTTCAGCGCTTTTAAGTTATTTGAAGCGAAAAAGACAATATTTAACAGAAAAAAAATCAAAGAAAAATTTATTATGGTGACAGCTCAATTAAAAGAAGTCGTCTAATAAAATAGAGAAAAAAATTGTCTTGGAAGAAGAAGCGAAAACTATTTTTAATAACGAATTTTCTTAATAAAATGGACTCTTTCATACCAGAAAACTTATAAGAGTAACATAATAAGTAATACCCATTGTACAAGTATATCTTCGTCTATTAATTATGAACATCCCTGTTTGCAGTGGAAATTGCTTGCGAAGTATCACAACATAAAAGGAATCAAGAAAGCCCTGAGGTTGTGATATTCCTTGGAAGTATAAAACTGCCTCGTGCTCAGCCACGTAAAATAACACCGCCTGATCCGTTGGCGTGTGGGTTTGGCAACAGAGCGTTCTCTTCCCTCTCCACTCGACCCCTGCCCTCTGGCGCCTGCCCTGCCTGTGAGTCGGGGGCGGGGACGAGGACGGGGCTGTGAGTCCGCCATCGACCGCTGCGCTATTCCCGTGCCCGTCCCCGCCCCCGCCCCGCCCCGCCCTGCCTGCCCATGAATGAACATGCGCGCGCCTGCATCCATATGCAAGCGGGGCCGGCCGGCCTGTGTCGCCCTGCCTCATGAATCTCTTCCGCGCGACCGCTGCGCCGCACCTCGCCGGGGTTCGACCCCCGGCCTTCCGCCAGGGCACCTGCTCTGCTCCCCTCCCCTCCCTCCCCCCCAAATGTCCTCGCACGACCTCCTTTCGGGGAAGCGCATTCGTCACCAGGCAGGAAGGCTCTTTGTCCGCGCATTTACATTATTTTTACATTTTGCAAGGAGCGACGCGGAAGGTCGAGAAGTCCCAGATGGACGGTCTCTACCGTTGGGACCAGCTTTTCGATTTCTTAGGATTCTTAGTTTATTTTATTATATTGAATACACGGAAGGCAAAACAACGTTCAGTCTTGTTGCTCTATTGTAGCAGAACCGACTAATTTGAGATTTTAGTGTTTGACTTCAGAACGGGCTATCTTACGAGTTTCTCCCTATTATTTACATCAGTGTAGTTCTAAATTGGGGTTTAGAGTATATTTGGTACTAGAGATAATATGGGAAGAAGAGTTGTTTGTTGTTTTGTTTAATTTTGTAATACGGGTGAAAACTGTACGGGAAAGAAGATGGTGGCATACGCGAGGAAGGGGTGAGATATCGTGACCAAGGTTATAGAATCTTGCACCGCATGCGTGGGGAAATGTATGTGCTAATTTTGTAACAAGCACTGCCATGGGTCCCATGGAAAGATGAATGTTTCGGTTGCTGACAAATTAAGTAGTATTTACCACAATTCGTTGAAATTTGTTAGGAAATATTTGGAGATTGCTGTGCGTTATCAGGATTGCATAGATACAGACAAGTCAGGCGTAAGAAATTAGAGGTCGAAGGACTCTTGGTGGCACCAGGGTTGCCGGCCATGCCATGAGGAATTAGTGATGGTGCATGGGCGTTCGCGAAAAGAGTTTTCAAAGTCCTCCGGCTTGCCCTTCCGATCATTCCACCATACCCGAAATATCTTCTTCATTCATAATTATCATTACAAATTACTTTCATTTCTGGGTACACAATCCAGCTGTGTAGGCAAACATTGAAAGAAAATTCATTTTCTAGAGGATACATTTCATAATATTTTGTTTCCATGCATTCAGCTCCAGTGGGTTTCAGCATTGCGGATTCTAATTAGCGTCGTCAATCCGTTATTGGGAGACCTTCATATCAGAGTCGGCATGTCTCCTTTTTGGAGATGAGAATTCGCAACTGTGACGTGATATTTTTTCTTCTGACGTACATAGAAGATATCGTTTTCATTTCTCTCGAGATGCACAACCAATGGCGGCTGGTGCCCCAACAGACTGGAGGTTACATCGAATGATGGCAATGTAATTTCCAATTCAAAATACGAATATATAATGAAAATTTCAGCAATTCAAATTAATTAAAACTGAGTCAAATAATAGTCTATCTTCAAACATTACTCACATAATTTTAAGCGTCGTATCCGTGTCAGGTATATACAACTACCGCGCACATGGTTCTGGTTTTGATTTCTACTGGGCACTTAAGTTCGACTCCAGCACAGTGCAACAAGCACTATTGTTTCGACATGTTTCGCACAAATAAAATTATTTTATTTCGAAAACTTCACCACCCTGGTATATATTGCAATAATGAGATATCTACACACATTCGTATTCATAAGAACGCTCGCAAACTGCTAGCCAGCTTCTGGTAGACTGGCTTTCGCGAGACACAAAGGGACATCCACCCAGAACGGCCAACTTTACACAAAGAATTCATCAAGTGTAAATTTTGAATCAATATATCTAATATCAAATAAAAACAAATTCTCTAAACATCATCAATAACGCATTAAATGCCGACAATAATTGACTGAACTTGTGTACTTTCAAGCGACTTGTGTACCTTCAACTACCGAAATTTATAAAATTACGTTGCAGTGAGTTAGACGAAGAGACAATATTGGTATTCCCCTGAGACTCCCTCTGTCGCCTCACAGCGCTAGACAGCGCCACTAAAATGCCGCATGTGTTAAAAGGAAGTGCCAAAGAGTAAATCCATATACCCAGTAATACAGTCAAGAGCGTGGTGCAATACCTGGTAAGGCACCAGACACCGGAGAGAGCGCCAGTTGTACGCTCTTTTGTTTCAAAATTTATTTCACATACATCGATATTGGTCGTCTTGAATATTGAATGTCATTACAAGGAAAATGTGTATTCCTAAGATATTATGAGATCTTCTTCGGTTATCGGGGGTTGTGCAACCCTGCAACTTGAGCACGAACCGCCACTGTTCACAACAGCGATTGAGTCTGAATTTTTAGGTCTTGTCTTATTCGCTCATTAGAGATATCATCCATTCGGAATACTTAAAAGGTAGAGAACAAGTGTGAAGTACTTCTTTTTAAATTGTTACAGGACAAATAAAATCCATAGAATTCAGCGAGAGAATGGGAACTCTGACAAAGTTTTATTAGAGTTCTGTTCATTACATTCAAATAGATTTTTTGGCCTCTTTCGATAGAGTCTCAGTCAAACAAATTCAATATTTTGTCTATTTCTCACACAGTTTTCTAGTGAAAATAAAACAACAAAAAAAAAAATTGAACGTAATGTTAATTCGTTCAAGCTTATCTCTCCAATATGTTTAAAAAGAAGGTAAATCGTTTACTTCTAACTGAAAACCATTAAGTAGAGCATTAAGTCTTGAGTCTTTAAACTTACGATGTCTCATTTCTAAACCACATATATTCATATTTTTCTGAAACATTTTTATTTTATTTTGTGACGTACATTAAATATTGCTTTGCAGTGTTTGCATTCCTTGAAATGAAATGCGCGCTGTAGCGCTGAATGCTGCACGGGCTGCGAGGCCAAGTGGGGGTGGGGCCCGCGTAAGGGGGAATCCCGCCGATGCCTGGCCTGCGTGCGTGTGTTCGAGTCACGAGTTGCGCCACGCCGCGCGCCACCCACGCCCCCCCGATGTGTCTACGTGCGGGCACACATGGGTAAAACCGTTCTCTTGATGCTTCTAGACTTTTTCGCTCGTGAAGTTGTCTGTGACAAGAGCGTCTTTCCCCTCGACATTTCTCGAGGTAATTCCCCCTCGACATTTTTTAAGTACATCCTGTTGTTTTTACTACAGTATATCAAGTTTTGTACTTGACAATTTCAATTAAACGTTATAAGAAGGATGATTATTCATTATATAACGTTCAGATCGTTCATAATGGAACATTCAGATTGATCGAAAAATGATCTAGAGGTATATAAATATGTTCGCTACTCTGTATGAGACAAAAAGTAAAAACTGCTTGGAAAAATATTATAAAGAAGCTCAGAATTCCTTGTTGAATTCATCAACTGCCAACACTATAGCATCAACTGTCGCCGGTTACGAACGCGTGGAGATACCGCGTTGAACGACGGAGGGGAAGCTGTCCAGCGGCCACGGATAATTACGGTTGAGATACAGATGACAATTAAAGTTTTAACGATTTTTTTCTATGCGGTTTGCGTATAGTCACTGAGCAATTGTAAGGTGTCGATCACACAAGAACGGATTCAAAATGACAAGGTCCTATCGGAAACATGTCTTCAACTTTCCGAAGAGCTGTTGGCGCTCGGGCGGAGAAAGTTCCCAGTAGTGACATGACGCGTGACGTACAGGGGCGCCCCTTGGCGCCGTTTCTCCAAAATCGGGTGGCGCCGGCGACCATAAACACCCGGCGCGAAGCACAGCCTTTCTTCTCTACGCCCCCCTCCCTCCCTCAAACCCAGTCATTGAAGAGGGTGCGGGCGCGGTTGAAAATTGCATCCAGGAACATGATTTGCTGGTAAACTTGTGGGGCTAAAACAGCACGTACTTTCTCGCCTATACTTTCCGAAAATACTCAAAATTTCGAGAAACAATACGTGACCTTATTTCAAAAATCTATCTTTAAGGAACAGATTTCATTAAGGGAAATCATTTTTATCTTTAATATTTGAGCTGTAGGAAGACGTCGAAAAAAAGAATTTGAACTTCTGCAACTTTAGAAAAATCAGAGATTTCAACCAACATGAGACCTGCACCATTCTCTTAAACGTCCTTCACATTATCCCACGACAAAATTTAATAAAAAACAATGAGGGTTTCATGTAAAATATCCCCCAAAATTAAAATATCGGTTTCAAATTCCAGGGGCCGCAATATCAGCCAGATCGATTGAGGAATATCAATTTTGGAGAAAATCGGCTGAACGGTTTAGCCGCTAGCAGTGTTCACAGACGGACAGACGGGGAGATGGACAGTCGGACGGGCAGACGGACAGACATACGTTTTGCCGTCATTCGATTTTTCGGTATGAAGGACTCACAAAACGTGGGTTCTGGCTACACCTCGTGTGAGAAGACTTTTTTCTAAATTTAGCCACTGGATTTATCTTCATTTTCGTTAACAGAACACTGTAATAAGAGTTTTTGTGCCGAGCATTTGCTGTTTTTCCTCGCATCATTACATAAGTCTCTCTATACTCCGTAGCGAGAAAGTAAAATTGGAAAGTGTTCGACTCTCCTGATCTCTCGACTCTTTGATGACATCTTCCGATCTACAAGCATTGCCAGTAAATCACTTCGAAGTTTCTAACCAGTCTATAATTGGCTATTGGTTCTTTGTAGCAGTAGATTGGCAACAGTTTCTGGCAGTAAGCAGGTCAACTAGCGGTGAGAAAACCTGTAAATTATACTGTACGACCATTTATTTATTTTCCAGGTTTCTTAAAAATCTCTTCAAAGAGCGTTTCAAAAAATAATTGATTCATTTGAGCTGAACTGAAAATCAAATTATTAATCTGCAATGAAAATATAAAATATAATAAAAACAAATATAAAATAAATATTTCGTATCGTAAATACAATAAAAATGAATGAAGTTGCTAAAACTCTATTATTCGTACTATTCAATCTATCACATATCTCACACAAAACCCACTATGACCCATATTTTGATGAAAATAACCAACAAATTAAGCAGAAAAGCATGTTTTTGGGTTTACGTATTGTACTCAAATTATCATCTGCTTAACTTTTAGGCAATTATGCCATATAAAATAAAAATTGGCTTTTAGATTCAAAACACTCGTTTCCACAAATAAATGTTCTAGTTCATTTTCCAAAAAGTCTATTTTAAAGGTGACTACGGGACGTCTTCCGATTCTTCTTTCGTAACACTTCGTCGATTATATGTCTTGGGCTTCCAATCAACTGCTCTAGACCGGAGAAACGTTTTCGGACTCGTTCCTGTCCAATCCTGTATTTCGACGTTCTAGGTCTCGCTGCCTCTCATTCCGGGAAAGAATCGAATATTTATGTTTCCTAAAAGGCAAATTACGAGACCGTGAAAGCGGCATTATGACCGTGGTTAGGCGAAATCTATGAGAAGTGGAACGTTTTTTTAAAAATTTCTTTTCAAGTCAATATGAATATAGTTTCCACCCATAATTATTTCCATCACCGCCTTACCACCTTTCAAATCTGGGTCCTATGTTTGTTCCTGTTAGAGCAGTCCTGTCCTGCATTTTCTCCGGTCTTCCGGGTACACCTTTCCAATTTTTTTTCATTCCATTCTGTTTTTGTTTTTTTTATGCGATCTAGAAGATGATTATATACTAAATATATTTTGTACGATAGTTCTTTCAAGCAGTTATTTCTGTGCTGTTAAATATACGTAAAGTTGAGGTTTCTTGGACTAGGCCGATAAAACCTTTAACCGAACTAGATCAATAAAAGTACGCAGATGTGATGCACATTGACAGAGAACTCCGTTATATACTTTCAAATCGTCGATGTTTTTCAAAATATCAGTATTTTTATAAATTGCTTTTTATGAAAACTATTACATTTAGTCTGCTGGGTGGCTCAAAAGCTGATAGGCTAGCTTGCTGTGAGATGTTTCTGGGTTTGATTTACGGGACAAAAATGAAGCTGTAGCATTCTGACATAAATCGTCTCAGTTACTACTGCTGTGACCAAATAAAATCCTCAGGCTGGCCAAGTAAACTAGCTGGGCTAGCGTGATGGGAATATTAGTGCATGTTATATCTCTGGAGGTAGCCATAATCCTCCTCCGCTGGACTTTGAGATCCGGCGCCGACCTACACGTAGGCTTCGCCCCCTCCCCAGGATATCTCCATTAGCGGAGCACCGCACATACTGGGACAAGCTCTAAGCTCTCAACTGGTCTTCCAATGTGGTAGCGTAATGCGCGTAGAAGGAAAGAGGGTAGAAGGAAAAGATAGGGAAGATCACGTGCGCGGTCCGTGGCCTATTTATTAGGATACTACTCCGGCATACATCGGAGAAATCGCGGAAAATTACCCATCAGAGCAGCCAGCCGCTTCAATTCTCCTCTAGACTGCGGTTGAACTCCACCTTGCTAATGGGTTAAAATCCGTGCGCGGGAGGGAATATTGTCGCATTAGATGCAGCGAGCGTTGGTGACCCGCCGTGCGGATGGCGTCGGCTGGAGGCGCAGGGCGGTGGCGCGAATTGCGGGCGGTGGGGCCGGCGGGCGCGGGCGGCGGGCGGGCTATCAGCGGTCGGGCGTCGCCCCCCGGGGCGCGGGGCACGCGACGGGGCCCTAAAGCGCCCATAAACACGGCGGCGGACAAATCGGCGTCAGCCGGCGGCGGCGCCCTGCGGCCCTCCGTTCCGCCCCGCGCCACGCCACGCCACGAGCGGGGACGAGGTGGAGGCGGGGCAGGTGGGAGCGAGACGAGACGAAGCCGAGTGACACGAGACCGCGCGTGACGGATCTGGACGGGGAGGGACGAAACGGGGCAGAGTTAGCCAGTAGCGACAGGGATGGCCGAAGTGGCGAAGGAACAAGGCTGGATGGGATAAGAGTGACGAGTCGAGGCTGAGTGGGACAACACTAGGCATGCCAAGCTTGGCAGAATGAGGCTGGGCATAGAGTTTGTATGTGACGAGGATGTGCGGAACGAGCATGGATCGGACGAAAGTGGGCGAGCGACGAGGATGGGCGAGAAGAAAGTGGGCGGGACGGTGGTGGGCGGGATGAGGGTGGACGGGGCGATGTGTCAAGTTGTGGGCGGGCGAGACGTGGTTGGTCAGGTCGATGCTGTGCGGACCAAGGCTTGATGAGACGAAGTTGGGCGGAACAACGCTGGACGGGACCGAGACTGGACGGAATGAAAGTGGTAAGCGCGAGATTGGAGAGGACGCAGCTGGGCGGGATAAAAGTGGTAAGGACGAGGTTGGAGGGGACGCGACTGGGCGGGACGAGGATTGGTGTGACATAGCAAGGCGGGACGAAGTAAGTGGGGGCGGGGTAGCGGATCGCTGGGTGCGGCGAAGGGAAGCGAGACGGTGCTGGCAGAGACAAACAGAAGGGAGAGGGAGTGAGTGCGAGTCTAGGCGGGATGAGGAGGGGAAGGACAGCATAGATACCTCATCAAGCTGGGTGTACTATACAGAATTGCATCTGGAATTGTCCGAAATGGCCGCGACGGATAGCGACAGAGCCCAATCAGGAGAAGACAATCCCGCAGAGCGCGACCTCGGGGCCAGCAGCTGTCGCAGGGGCATCAGCGGAGGGGAAATTCACCAATATGCGGTACATGACCAAGGGTCTTCATGGCGGAGGGCTAGGGCAAGAGCGTATGTTGAGGCACCCGCGCGGGAAGAGACGTAGGAGTGAAGGAAATATCAACTATAACAAAAGCAGAGTGAATACAATTTAGCTTCTGGACGATCACCAAATATTAAACATAGAAACTCTGTGGTGAACGCATTTCTGACTGTGAAGTGTCCAACCACCACTTTTGAGAATCGAGTAAAGAAAGAAAATAACTCTTAGTGATTGCACCAAAACCAAATGAAGCATTAATACAATATTATAACCAATTGTTGAAGAATGCTTCAGTTAATCTCAATCATTTCAGTACACCAAGGAAGGTATATCATACTTGATATTTTCATTCCATAAAAATATAGCACGCCAAGAAAGTCTCTCCGTATTGGCACCTTGCTGGTGAGAGTGTTTGCAACAGAAATTATGTTGGTAGTACGAGCTGCAGCTTGAAAACCTAAATTGCATATTGATCAGAATCATAATAGATGTTGGAAGTGCTGTCTCCTTCACGTATTTCCCAGAAATCTGGTACCAACATAATAGCGATTTTTAACAGGAAGCCCTGATTCGGCTCACTGCGGAGCGACTTTCCTGGCGCATTGTACTAATAATGTAATATATTTAATTATGTAAACAGTACTATTGAGTACGAGCTTGAGTACGTAAGCAGTCGCAGCAGAAAGCGTGCGGGGGCGGGCGCTTGGCCAATGAGGAGCTCGGGGTGGGGGGGGGGGCGAAAGGGACGCGGGGAGACGGCGTGGCGGGCGGGCGGGCGGGCGGCCGCCATCGACGCGGTGATCGATCACCGGGGCCGCCGATAAGCCCCAGCGGCGGCGGCGCGCAGTCGCGCGGATTTCGCCCGCCCGCAGGCCCCGATTTGCATGCGCGCGCGCGGCGCTCCACGCCGTACGGCCGCTGCTTCGAAGCAGCTCCTGACGCCACGGAATAAAATGGCCGCTCCTGCTTCGTCTGAGACAACGAAACCGAGGCATTAACAGCAAATAAAGTTCAGATTGCGATTTCCATAAATAAAAAAGTTGTTGCCTTTGTTTGGATTTGTTGAATGCTTCTTTTTAGTTTTGAAACTTCTCCAATCTGTTTCCTTACGGTATGATTTTAAAATTTGAACATAATATTCAAAATGTTTTGTTCCTGGACTTGATTCATGCAATACTTGCGTGACGTTACGAACACTTTAATGGCGACGCACGCTCCACTTCAATTGGATTTTAGAAAAAAATTGTTAGTATTTAACAGTTGTAGAAATTAAAGTTATTTAAGATATGGCGATATTTATTAAGTTCAAGCCAGTACATTGAGTCAAACAATGTTCGCCGGTGGTGAAAACATTGAACAGTGCAAACGTGTAAACGAATTCTTTATACATGGAGAATTACCTAAAGTGATGAATTATAGCACACACTGCAATATTTATTTCATGAATAGTAATGAAAGAAAGGCAACGTAAAAACTGAAATTATTATTTACTATATATTTATTATTTATTAATTATTCATAGTGTTTATACTCGTATAGTAATACAGTAATGTTTATACATGTATGATAATACAGTAATAGTGAGTAATAGAGTAAATACCAAAGCCTGTGTTACAACAAAGACGAACTTCTAATCCTGGTGGTGCTTCAACAAAGCACTGAAACATCGGTTTTTAACATATATACTCATTGAAGTACTAAACTAACCTAAAGACAAGAATGTTCCACTACATAGTATTTAACGAGATGAACTTTTTTCTTTGTACTTCTATTTCGATTCGCCGTGTCAAGCCTAGTTCCCCCTCCCTCATGCCCGCCTCCACCAACCCACGCGTACCGCAACGCTATCTTCTTCTTTCTTACGCAGGGCGTGGAGGAATTGAAGAGCTTACTTCCTAAGTGGTACATCTTGAAAGAAAACAAATTTTCAGCTTGGGAAATTTTTCATATTAAGTGCAATAGTAAACAATAGGATTCAAAGTTCTATGGATATCATTTAACATAGGAGAAACGCCATTTTTAACCAAATATTTAGTAGAATAATGGGGAAGCTTAAGAATGCATTTACACATAAAACTAAAAAACAAATGGAAATAGAGATACACCACTTTGGAAATAAGTTCTTCAATAGTTCTTATTTCCGAATCCTCGAACTCACAAGTTCAAATTGTATGTAATCGATTCTGCGCGCCGTACAACCAGCGTTGGAAACCGTCAAGATATAAAATCTGTTGCGGATTTAAGAGATTTCCCCAAGATTGCTTGGTTAAGAATTCCATCGCTCATTTTAGACAGGTCGTGCTGCTACTGTTTGTGAGCGGGCAGTGATAAGGCAGGCACGTGGGGAATATGAGTGGGCGCAATGTGTGAAGCGGCCTTGTCCGGGAACATCGCGACTACGGTAAGGCGCACACTTCACGAGCGCTGTTTCTTCCTACACTGTCAGAAATTTCTGCATTACTTTTAATGTAAAAGTACATGAAAGTAATTATGAACGCACATTAAATTTAATGTACACGTACAGTAACGTAAACGTAACTTTAAAATTCGTGTACATTACATTTTAAGGATTGTCCGGTAGTCGGGCGCGAATTGTTGGGGCACTAACAGCTCAGGCCTGAATTTTCTTTGCACACGGTTTTATTGCAACGTCAGCTGTGAAAAGCACAGGATCTTCAGTAGAACATAAACAAACACCCTCCGCCAGTAAAAGACCTACAGGTTCCAGAGTAAATAAAAGAGCAACGTTGTAGAGCACAGGCATGTCAATAGTCAAAGTTATTTCACATAACAGGGATCAACCAGAACCTCTGAACTATTTCCAAATTAATGAAAATCGTAGCGGCGTTTGGTGAATCCTAGCGGCGTTCAGCAGCGTTTGGTGCAGGCAAAATTACGGACGAGACATCGCAATTTTTTAGATCAATTCACTAAGTGGATTTGAACAATCATTCTTTTGATGCCCACCCAAAATTTCTACATCTGAGATCCCAGCATACAGGGCCTAGATATAAATCCAAACCTGAGATCAAGTGGAAGAGGTTTGATCATATTTGAACTCCCGTCTTCGTTATAAATTATTATTTACTGTGAGTTACTCATTTCTAAGCGTATGTGAGAGAGAAGCTTTACGCCTTTTCTTCTTCCTCTTTCATAGACAAAAATGTTTTGCCTTCGCCTTTTACAGAATGTTGGATGGTAAGGTCATATTGCGGGAGGAATTTTGAGAAGAAACGGTGGAAAAATGGTCCGGAGGTAATACATGCTTAAACGAGGAGGCAACTACGTCCCAATTACATTAAAAAAACATATATGCCTTTCACGGGACTCAAACCGTCTGCCATCGTCTCAGGGTACTTGAAAGTAGGTCCAACCCCACGTGCACCACCGAGATCACCACTGTTTCGTAACAACGCACTATAAAAACGGCATTGGCGTCAAATGTATAGGAATCCTCCGTGAACTTAGTCATCGTCAGTCAAAGTCAGTCATTGCTTTTTACCCTTTGGCTAAGAGCAAGGTGCCGTTAGATCCCCGAGGATCCCAGACGGCCACCCATCCAGGAACCCTGAGTTTGTGACTTCACGGAGAAATTCGGCTGGCGACTCCGGGGCGCTCTTTTCTTCGTCGCGGAGAGCCAGCAAGAGATCGTAAGCGGCGAGACGGTTTTCCTGGAAGCGGCACAGAGCGCTCTTTCAGTCCCATCCCTTCTTCCCTTCTTCCTTCCTTCCGCCGGCCTCCGCCTCCGCCATCGCCATCCGTCGCCGTCCGTTTCGCGCTGGCTGTGCGGGGGCGCGGCGGGGCGGGGAGGGGCGGGGCGGGGCGGGTGTTTGCGCGGCGAGGGCCTTAAACAAACGCCCGACGACGAGCGAAGAGGCTGAAATTTATGGCGCGCGCACGGTGTGTGCGCAGGCAAACAGCGGGCGGCGTCGGGCCGTCGGACGGACGGACGGACTGACGGACAGACAGACTGGCCGACGGGGGGATGCCCGGCGTCGCGCGCCGACAGCTCGGCACCCCGCACGTGACAGCCGTCAGACCGACAGGGCGAAAGGCGGCCATCTGCGAACTAGAATGCCTAGATGTTTTGCCTTCGCCTTTTACAGAATGATGGATGGTAGCGTGATCATTAGTGATGGTAGAATTTAACATATTAAAAAAATCGCATTTTGAAAACAAAGCCATAGCTGTTGGTTGTTAGAGATTTCGGGCACGTCAACAACTTAGGTCACTATTCCCGTAAGTGTAGTGCGTGTTTTTTTCTCGGGAGATGGCTGTGATCTTCCCCCGCTGGATGGCAGGATCCGGAGCCGACCTACCGCCGGCTAGCGGGGTTTCCCCCTAACCAGAACTCTCCCACCAGCAGGGACAAGCTCTAAGGTCCCGACCGGTCTCCCGAAATATGTGGTAGTGTAGTGCATGTTAGTGTGTGTGTGTGTGTGTGTGTGTGTGTAAGGGGAGAGGATAGGGCAGGACAAGGAAGAGGAAGAAAAGATCGCATGCGGTCCGTTTGTTAGGGTAATGCTCCGGCATTCGCCTGGTATTGATCGGAGACACCACGGAAAACTACCGATCAGAGCAGCCGGCCGCTAGAATTCTCCTCCAGACAGCGACTGAATTCGATCTAGCTGAAAACCTACGGTCGGAAATCCTGCCGCCGTCAGGACTCGAACCTAGGACCTTCCAGTCGGAGGTGCTACAGTGACATCAGCTGATGCACTGAACTACCGCTCCCGGTCAAAGCCATAGCATTTGATAGCATCATAAAAAATAAGGTTTTTATATAATTTGTAGCATTTATTGAGAAAATTATTAAGGGGGACTAGGTGAGATAAAAAATAAGTTGATGTTTTTCAGATTTTCCTACTCGCCCTTAGATGCGGTCCCTATCTCTCGTCCGAGAGACCCCCCCCCCTCCGGTTTCCCCGAAAGATGCCCCTGCGGAGAGGCGAGAAACGCGTGCGCTGTAGGCGTAAGGCCTTCATTTTGTCCCGTTACCTTCTCTGTACAGCAAACTGAGGAAGACCCCTTGAAATGAACCTGAGCGCCCAGACTTTCAGGATCAGTTTTTTAAATTTTTTTTCATAATTTTTTGCTTTGTTTTGTTAGTTATATTTTAATTATAAAACAATAAACATGCCAGTTAACAAATCGAATGTTTTCAGCCATCTGCGATGTCGCATCTCCTTCAGTTGCTGACGATGTCGCATTCCTAGTTAGAGAGCAAACACAAAGGAAAACCTAAAATGCAATTTAGCAATTACATCACACATTCATGACCATTTCGCACTTGCTACGTGATTTCGCATTTTATCGCAGATTGAAAACCTTCACAAATATCCTGCACAGACTGTCAAGCATACAATTACTATTTTTTTCATCGTTTGCAAACATTTCGCATTCTTAGCCATTGCTAGTCTGTCATCTCTAATGATATAGGTGAGTGACAGAGGGAAGAATGATGGGGAGGGAAAGACGACCACGGAAAAATAATCTACAAGCGAAATTAGAAACTACGACAACAGTATATGCAAGCTATTTGTAAAAACAAATTGATAATACCAAATATACACTACTATCTTTTTGTGAAAACATTTATGCCTTTTGCGGAAGGAATTTCCCGCGGGGGAATAGCAAAACCAGAACGGCCGCACACATTTAATCTCCCGACAGCGTTCAGGTGTTGAGAAAAAATAACCATTAAAGGCATTCCGGGGAGTCACGATGTATATCAATGATTCTTTTGGGTATGGTTTTCAGCACACAATATATGACTATCTTCTCCCTCACCTGGCAACTGGATGGGGATTTTTCACTTGAACATGGAGATTTAGGTTCCTGAAGAGTGGCACGAGGTATATTTCGTCAGATAGTGTCTAGAGAGCGCAGGATGGATGATAAAGTTGAACGAGATTTTTTTTTACCTCTAGTGAACATTTAGCAGTCTCGTTTTCTCTCCCGCAACCATCACATTTGTTCCTGTTCATGACACTTGTTATTTCTGTTGGAAAATTCTTATTCTCCAGTTAAATATAATATTTTGTTGTCTTTTTGCTAAACGAGATGGTCAGTTGTTATTGTACCTTTTTGGCTGTCCAAATCTGCCTGGAACAACGGGACGCACTCATAGTTCGTCCTAGAAGAGTAAGAGATGCAGCAAATTCTGTAGTTTTCTCCTTGCCCCTCTCCAATCCAATATGCTCAGAACCGCTTGTCCCGTTGTTCCGCCTCATGCTTCGAATAATGACTCAGAAAGCGTGTTCAAATAATTCACGAAGCAGTGGCGACTTTTCTTATTACACGGTCCCTTACAAATTCTGGGCTCCGAATCTTCTTCACTGTCTTCAAAACCTCATTTTCTATTAAATGTTTCCGATGGCACGAAGGACTGAATCGAAGCAAGGCGATATTGGACGGCTGTGGTGGTAAGTTGAAGAAAATTGCATATTGATCAATTGCAAAATTGAAAATTGCATAGGTGATGAGCAGGGATCGGATTCCGATGACATGATCTTTTGCATTCTAGACGTATCTAACTTGTAAATGAATGTTTATCACGACATCTAGGTGATAGAAGTGTATCACCCAAAGGCAATAAATTGAGTAATTTTTTGCCTTTTTTCAATTTTTAAGTCACTTTTTGAACTTTTGAGTAATTTTTACGCATTTTGTTTCCTTTTCGCGTTTTTAATTTGTGAATGCTTCATGAATTTACTAAAACAAAGATTTTATTGTATCATCAATTCATGACGAAATTCACTTCTGCAGTTAGTTGACTCTCAAAAGTATCCAGATCTTCGGTAACTTTCGGTAACTTCCACCACCTTTCAACACTGACGGTTGGAAGATCGGAGCTAAGGATTGTATTTCCTCCTAAAATAAAGATTTTATATTAAATCTAATTTATATAAATAAATTTTATTTAAAATTATTAAGGTAATTGAATAAATAAACATTTTCATACAAATTTTTGTTCATTTTTTTAAAAAAATAGGTGATTTCGCCCTTATTTTTGTCATCTTATAGGTCATTTTCCACGTCATTTTTAAAGATTTTTTTGGTAATGAGAATCCGCGCCCTGGTGATGAGACGCGCGTTGCCCCATCGCGGAAGCGGTGCCTGCCTGCGCGGGGTGCGTGGCGGGGAGGAGCTGTTGGAAAGCGCTTCCGCGTTTACGACGCCCCGCAGCCTCCGCTTTCGCCCCGCCCCGCCCCTTCCCCGCCCCACGCCCGCCTCGCCACGCGCCCCCGCCGCCTCCTGCGCCGACAGGCACCGCTTCCGCCCTGGCGGCGCCGACGCCCTCCCCCGCTGCACACACCACAGAGCAGGTCCTCCAAACCACATTCCCAGAGCACATCATTAATAATACTATATTGCACCTTCGTATAGTCGATAAACATTCCGGCTGAGGTGGCTTGGCATCTGCGGTGCCACTGACTGAGACGTCCTACGGTTCGAGTGCCGAAGATAGCAGCATTTTCGACGCTCGCTGGGTCGCAGCGACGCTACGACGAATTCAGCCACTGTCTGGAGGAGAATAATAGCGGTCGACGGCTCAAATCGGTAATTTTCCGTGGTTTCTCCGATCTTCACCAAGTGAATGCAGGAGCACCACCCTAAAATGGGCCGCCTACGGCGCGCGATCTTTCCTTCCTCTTCCTTGTCCTATCGCCAACCCCTACTTACACACACACTTACATGCCCTACAACAGCACAAATGTCGGAGACCAGTTGGGAGCTTAGAGAATGTTCCGGCTGAGGCGGTGCCCAGCTGGTGAGAGATACCCGGTTGGGTTGATTGATTGTTTCATTGTTAGTGATGACGCGTCAACTACTGAGGTCATTTCTCCAGTAAGTCTAGTGCATGTTTTTTCATCGGGAGGTGGCGGTGATCTTTCCCCCACTGTATGGCGGATCCTGCGCCTACCTACCGTCGACTAGCGGGGTTTTCCACAACCAGGTATCTCCCACCAGCGAGGAACCGCCCCAGCCGGGACAAGTTTGAAGTCCCCGACCGGTCACCCGGCATGTGTGGTAGTGTAGTGCATGTTAGTGTAAGTGTGTTTAAGGAGTGAAGATAGTACAAGAAAGAGGAAGGAAAGATCGCGGGCGGTCCGTGGCCCGTTTGTTAGGGTACTGCTCCGACATTCGCTTGGTGTTGATTGAAGAAACCACGGAAAACTACCGAATAGAATTCTCCTCCAGACAGCGACTGAATTTGACCTAGCTCAAAAGCTAGCGTAAAAAAATCCTGCCGCCATCGGGACTCGAACCTAGGACCTCCCAGGAGTGACATCATTTGATGCACTGAGCCACCGCTCCCGTTACTTGGTTGGGGAATACCCCTCAACCTGACGTGTAGGTCGGCGTCGGATCTCGCTATTAGCGGAGGAAGATCACCGCTACCCGGTTATAAAAACATGCACTATACTTACGGGTTTGATATCCTTAACAGTTGATGCGCCCGGATACTAATCAATCAATGATAATCATGTCAATCGATCAACCAATCAATCGATCAACATACCATGGTATTTATTTTTATTTGCAAATCGTAATCATAAATTATTCTCCCCTGAAAAATTGACATTTGATGACGCGTATTGTGATTTCGTGGGGGAATATGATAAAATTGATGATGAAAAATGATAAAATTCTACTCACTTATATCATCATTGCATTTTAATGAACTCGACATTGTATAATTCAAATAATTTGATAATTCATAACAACCGGAAATTTCCAGAGCGCCCACCATCCTGGCGCACTCCAGCCCTGAAGAAGACCACGGCAGGATGATCGAAACGTCGACGTCACTGCCCTCGCCGCTGCGTCACCCGGACTGCAGAGAGCTTTCACAAAAAATTGAAGAGGTTATTTCCAAAGAGGCGCATCTCCATTTCGTTCTTTCTTTCTTTAATTATATTCTTAATTATTTTATTCTTATAGATTAATTATAACATTAATATATTCTTAAGACACTTCATTATGCTAGCAATAATATGTTCAAAAATAGTTTTTCTATGTTCGAAAACTGTCGAATTCTATCTGAACTACTGCTAAGGCGGAATATAATTTCTTTCCGTTTCTAAAAAATTATATTCTTTGGAGATTCGTCACCTTGAAAATAATCTCTTTCAATATGGTACGTACGCGCAGAACAAAACTTCTTCTATGCCTGCGATAAAATCTTAATGTCACCTGTGCGCCCTCAATAGCTGTTGGTCACAGCTGAGCTGCTTCCCCTTCTTTGTTCTATGTAATCGGACGCCACGAGGAGACGGTTGATGTCATTGAAGCACAATTGTTAGAGGTGGTAGATTTTCGCAATTATTATTAATGCGCAATTTGACAGAGCGCTGTAAAGATGAGAAAGCTTTAACGTTTCAAGGTCGGTAAAGTGCACTTTTGAGTGCTCAGTCTGCAATATAATTCCAAAATTTTATGCTGTGTTCACTTTTCGACCAGGTGCCGGAAAGAGAAGCACAGGCTATGTAGCTGACAATTACAAATGTCTGCTCTCTCACTCTAGGTGAATTTCCGTAATATTTTAAATGTGCATTTTACTGTAATAATGGAGCGTCACATATAATGTATTACACGTATAAATAAAACTATTTAGTTATAATAATTACAATACAATAATTAAATAATAAAGAAATTAAAAGCGAAATAATTTCGTTGCACATATTGCCTTTCTCCAGCATTTATACTTTCTCTGAATGTTGCACCTGTTGAAGACACTCGTACAAGAAATTTTATATGCAAAAAACATCCATAAATAATATTTTCAGATAAAAAATAGACATTTAGTGTGGTACGGTTGCAATTTCATGGGAGAGTTTGCAATGATAAAATTTTTCTCACTTAAATCACCACGCAATCTCTGAGAGTTGACACTGTAAAATTCAAACAATTTAATAACTCGAATAAATTCCCTTGAAAATACGAGAAATATCCCTTGACAATGATGTTTTAACAAGTGTTAAAAATGAATCTTTCATTCGAATTTCGAATTCAGATTTCTTTGCAAAATTCAAAGATCTACCCTCAGTTACCGGTGCATTTCTTTTCAATCTAGGTAAGGAGTATACCGTAGAGCCTCGTCTACATAACCAACTCCCCTTTTACATCTTTCTCTGTAATCTGGCTGATATGAGATAATCAAACTCGTACTCTTCCCATCAACAGTCAAAAATATGTTTCCCCCACTATATATATATATATATATATATATATATATATATATATATATAATATTGTGTGTGTGTGTGTGTGTGTGTGTGTGTGTGTGTGTGTGTGTGTGTGTGTGTGTTTAAAAGAATTCAAAGAAAATACCATAATGAATTTTAAGTTTTTCTTAAAACCTATCTGAACTAACGGTTCCAGGAACCGCGCCTTCTGAAATAGTTGATAAAGAGACAAGAAACTTTTACTGTTGTACTAATCCAGGTAATAACGTAAACCACATTCCAATTCAGAATGTCAGAGGAAAGAGACAAGAGTTTAAATTTGACGAAAGCCCGAAGCGCTTCGGCAAGTGGACGTATTTGACAGTTAATAGATTTATTAGCTAATTAGTCTTTTGGAAAGCTGGAAATATTTGATTTCCACTTGCAGTTTTGATTAAAAAAAATAACCACCAAAGCACTTGAGATCAAAATACATTAGATTAACCCTTTTAACTTCAAATAATCAAAGACGATCCTATTTCAGATAGTTATTTGATGCCCTTCTTTCTGAAGAAATTAATCAGGATTGACTCTGATGACCAGACATCGGATATTTAGGGAAATGCCTATTTTTTTCTAGAGAACTTATTTAAAGGCTGATAATATATGTCCACGAATCATGACAAATGATTACATATGACGAAGTTTTATAATGCTTATTTTTGCTCATTTTAGCATAAATGCCTATTTTTGCATAAATACCTTTTTTAGGACTATTTGCCTTTTATTTATTATATTTATATACAATGCTAAGGCATCGGAAAATCTGCGATGGTCCAACGTGACCTTTCATTACGAAACCTTCAATTCACGTCTTGAAATTTAAAATTACGAGAGAATTCCTGTAAGTATACCAACTGATTTTTCTCCATTTCCATATTTCATAAATACTAACCATGATCTGAGAACATGGACGATTGACAATACACTGAGGGAACCGAAATTTTAAGTGGAAATAAATATAAATTCCCAGAAGGTTTCAGTGTTGCTAGTCTTGGACTGCTAAAATATATGCCATTCACATCGTTCAGATATCCTTCTCCGCATTCAAACTGATTTTGTCAAAAATTACAATTTTTCCATTTTATTGTGTATGTAACTTATGACAGTGCCTTTTTTCTCCTTATTGTGGACTTTTTCAGTGCCTTTTTAGGCGCCTAAAGGACGATTTTTTAGTGCCTAAACATCCGATGTCTACTGATGACAAAGGTGTCCAAATGGGCGTTTACAGCGGCCTCACGACCCTGCGTTCAAAGGCGCGGTGTGGCGTGGTGCTATCTGGTTGCTCTTTCAGGGCGATATCCCGCCCCGCCCCGCCCCGCTCGGCCTGGCGTCGCCTCGCATCGCGTTGTGGGTGAAGTGGCCATCTGGCCGCCATCAAACTTCCCCCACCCCCACACTCCATGGCCAGGTGGCGAGCGGCTTTACTCACGGTTTAACTCTCACGATTTAAAAGTTACGTACCAATTATCCTCATAAACATGAAAATATAATGAATATTTTGTTTTGTTTTTAAATTGTAATGTATTTTAATTCATCACACACAAAAAATATCGGCTTATATTAAAATTAACAATAAATTGGGGTACATTTCAAGGCGTCTTTTTCAATTTTTTTATGTTGATAGGAAATTTTGAAACCTAAATCTGCGAATTTTACGCAACTCAATATCTCGTAGATTTTTGCGTCACATCTCATAAATAAAATTGAATTGCACATCAATATAGTTGAATCTGATGATTATTGTGCTAAGGAAGAAAACTTTTAAAAAAATTCAAAGTCTGTGAGTAAAAAGTCTTTAAAGATTTATATACAGTTGTTTATTAAAATGACGTCACTACAATTCATTTATATTCACCGAAATTGGAAATACCTCGGTAGCAGCAGTTGCAAAAAGGAACATTACATTGCAAATCATTTTCGCATACAATTTTCGACCCAACAAATCTAACACTTTAAAAAAAGTTATAAATACATATTTTTAACGCGGGACAGTTCAGATAACTGAAGCCAATATTAGAAATATACGTTTAGTTTTAAGTTCTATAAATCGTCAAATATAACGAGGGTACACCCTTCCATAAAGTATGAAGATAATTATCTTATCAACGAACTAATTATAATGAGTTCGTTGAAAACTTCACAAATTTATAAGATGCCGCCATTTCAAACGCACCTTTAATAAAATGCAGAACTTCACAAATAACCCGCATTCACTGGGGGAAAATGAACGTTAAAAGCCTGCCCCCACCCACCCCTGCACCATCTGCTGCTCCACCCGCAGCACGATGAAAGAGGAGAGCGCGCCGAGAGACGGGATGGTGGAGGGCCATTCGCTACGAAAGAAGAGTACCCACAGGCACCAAATCCAATAAAAAACATGGGTTTGCAGTAAGCAAAGAAGTACATTCTCGATAATCAAATTTATAATGAACTTATTTATGACCACATATTAAAACTGTCCTGTCTTGTTCTATGGCTCGACAGCAGGCTACGTGCGTTGGCCGACCAGCGGTGACGCGGCTCCTCGGCCATGGGATAAGGGGTTCGTGTGGTTAGCACTAAGACATTCCTTCACCTTATACACTGGTCTTCGTAACCTTAGGGTGGGCTTTCTCACCGTCACATAGCGATAGATACTGGGATATTTGTAAGGAAAGCGCACAGTATTATTTTGGCCCGGCCGGGAATCAAACCCTGGCTTGCGCAGTGGAAAACGAGAAGCAAACCACCGAGAGCCTGTATATTAAAATAGCTTTGAAATTTGAACTATAGGGTGATGGTTATTGAGGTTTACGGGACCTATCAAGTCATTGGCGCCTACGGATAAAGATGTAATGAGCAGATGGTAGTTCAATAATAATGATGAGGTGAATTATGGAGAAATAGTGGAATGAGACAAGGGAAACCGGAGGTCCCGAGAAACCCGGAAAAGCAGGGCTCGCTTTGCCTATCACAAATTTCACAGGGATTGGCCGGAGATCCAAGACTTTAGAGGGGAGCATACAACTTATTATACGTATTCTCAAGTCGCTAAATATCATCCTCACATCGGAAAATTAAGGTAAACTACGCATCACGAACTTAAAACCCAAAGTAGGCAACCGATTGGAGAATATAAGCGTAAAAGTTGGTTGTAATTCATGTAACAAAATATTTAGTTACAATTTCAGTCTCTTAAACAATATAAAAGAAATATGAAAATTTGTTTAGACCTACACAAAGAAATTACAGACGGTTACATTGCCGTACCCAAAGTTAACGCTGTCATGTGAGCATGGTCTAATGATAAAATCAATTATATTGAAGCAAAAAATAAATTACTTGTTCCCTGAACCAATGCAACATCTTGTTTTAATGACAATTTGTAAAGAACTCTCTCTGGTCATTGAACGGCCCGCCAGTGAGTAACATATTATTTCAATGCTTCATCAGCATTTGATATGGATCTCCGGCCTGGTGAAGTGATTGTGCACTTAGAAGCTTGAAATTACTTCACATACCATTAAAACACAGATGACTCATGAAAGACTGCAAATAGAAGACAATGTCGCATGACTTCACACATTAAGTTCCGAGATTTCTTCCAAATCTCTGAAGACAGCAGCACACGACAGGCACAAATATACTTACATGTTACTATAAGAGGATCTCAAATTCAGCATCCTCTTTAGTGTTGTGCAATGGACTGTATTCTCAAACTAATTATAGATATCAGTTTAATTTTATTTCAGTAAAACATTTGGTAGCCTCTTTGCGAAGGACAGTTTTTACTCGCATTTTACGCCTAAGCAACGCCGCCGCAAGACGCGACAATGGAGTACTGCAACTCAACGGCGAGCTGCGACTGGGAATTTTTAAAAAAAATCACATATTTTTCTAGTTTGTAAATTCGATATCAAAATATAAAAATATTAAAATTCATTATTCTTTATACATTAGTCTTTTACACTTCATTATTCTTTGTACATTTACGTCAATCGTATTAATCAAAATCAAACTTGAAGTAATAGTGGAATAATGTTTGCTAAATATAAATAAATAAAATTGATTTAATACAATATTAATATTTAATAAAATGTATGTAATACAAAAGCAATTATTTCATTATTTTCTCTAATTTGATTTTGATTGGTTAGATTATACCAAATTCTCTCAAAAGTAAATTATTGGAATGACTACTTTTGTGTTTTGAGCAGTGTATGTTGTTTTCGTTATCCTTTACACGGAATATATCTATCGGGTTTTGAAAGAAACATTCCAAGAACAAAAAGGAAAGCTGATTTGCTTCCAATAATTGATGCATAAACGTGTATAATTAACAGACATCTAGAGGGTACTCAATGTTTCGAACAGTTTCAAAGTTTTAAATTAAAAAAATATGTTGTATGTTTGACTGGTTAAAAAAACAGGATAATGAAATTTACGAGAATCAGAAAAAATACTTCATACTACTCAATTAAATTTGAATCAATAACGATCTATCAGCAAATCTTTCGAATGGATGAAAATTCTTTCTTGAGCACCAACTTTCAATTTCCTCTTCTACCAAATATATGACAAAATACTTTCAAATCCCTGAGCGTTATGGAACACCATAAATGAGTTTAATGAAGACATATATCTACGTAGAGTATGCGATGATTTTGGTCTTGCGTGTTAAATGTTTTAAAATGAAAGTCAGTAGACAGGTCATATGGGCGGTATCAAAATATAGCCTCAGAGTATTTTATAGAGTTCTGCTTTTTACGACCACACTTCCAGACGTTTTTATTGAGGCTAGGTAAATGGCCTACACGGATAACAAACAACTCTATGCTCCACAGAAATATTGTTGCTTGCTGGCGGCAAAAACGCAGATTTTTGATGAATTATAAGATAACAGCGCTTTATAATTAATTTTTCAATTTTCAAAATGGTAACTTTCAATATTCACATGTTCCAGATTATCTCAATAAATGAAAAGAATGGGTTTTCCAGTAAAACCTTGGTCCGTAAGAAAGAAAAAAAAGAGTTTGGACTGTATACTCAAATGTTTTGAGTAAATACTGCAATGTGTAATACAGTAAAGCCCTCGTTAACGCGAATTCGCATCACACTAATTTTAAGACGGCTCCACACATTCGGCATTCGCCGAGCAGCGAGCTAGTGCTCGCCCAATCCCGAGCAGCTGACGTGTTCGGCGAATGTTCGCTCCCTTTGATGTGTCCAAAAGACCAACACGCGGTGGGTAGGGCGAACCCCGAATGTTCGTCACTCAGCAAATAGCAAGCAACTCATCCACACTACTCGGGATTCGGCGAGCGGTTGTTCGGTGTTCGCCGAATAACGAATGTGTGGAGCCGCCTTTTATAACAATAATTAAGACGCTAAAGCAAATGTTTGCTTTGGTGCCTTGTCCAGAGTCGGACGTAGTGCGGGATGGACACTTGCGCTGCAGCAACTCATGTGCAGTTGGGTGCGAACCTGGACATAATGCTGTTCAGAGATTGCAAATATCCATAATTCTTTAGCCCTGAGAATGTGATAAAAGTATTCCGAAACGTCAGTTAACTAATGGTTTAATTTTTCTTCTCACTCCGACCAAATCCTGCGAAATACATTGCCTAATTCTATATCATGGTCACGAATTATACAATTCTCTAATTTGAAGTAGCTATTCAAAGAAAGGGCTTGGCCTTCTGTGTCACCACGGAAAAGACCACAAGTAGTGAAACTGATCAAAATACATATGCCCTTGTCACACCCCAAAAACTAATAATAATTTTAACACAAGCATGCACAAAATGATTGTAATATATAGATAAATACATGTAAAATTATGTATTATATTTGTAATATACGAAGGTTTTCATCAATTATATAGCAATTTTTATTTAAGGTCTACCGTTCAATCCCCCCTCCCCATTGGTGTTCTTTAGGTTTTGGAATGGCATGACTATGCAACTGATAAGAGGCATATAATAGTGACATGTCTGTCCGCGACTAGACGCCACTTCGTTTACATAGCTCACGTCTCGGCTAGTCGAGATCAGTCACAAGTCAACACCGGCCACGGAAGACTATGCAAGCACTGCAGTAGTATTCGACGTTATATCTTGCCGATTTTCATTTGTCCTCTGGTAGTCGAAGTGCAAAATAATGTCTTCTTCTCCGAAGTAGTCTAATGCTAACTCCGTCAAGTGTAAAAGGTTTACATAATTTACAATAGAACAAATGAACAAATTCGTCGTACATAAAATGTCGTCGTACAGTTAAAATGCACAGACTAATGATTTCTTCGCAAGACGGCGATAATATCGTGAATTCACATTCTGATAAATTCTTAAAAAAGTATTCAAACCCGCTAACTTGTCACGACTTAATTTAACAATGTCCTAAAATGTATTTTTTAAATGGCCTAGCAATAATACGAGGACTACTAAAATATTAGAGTAGTTATTTTTTAGCGATGAATAGCACTTGTCACGACAATCCCAAATAAATATCCGAGAAAAGGGAATCTTTTTTACACTATATCAATGCAACCTCCTTATAGCAATGCAATCTTAACCACAGAGTAAGCACTCTTAATTTCCATTTAGTTATTTTCAATAAAATTATTTACTCTTATGAGATGCTTGAGAAAAGAAATCTGAAACATTTCATTTTTTGTGGCTTGTTTATTTACTGCAGTTTTACCTGTTTTTCCGGTAAGGAACAGTTATTTGTTTGGGACATAAGGTTTGTAAATATTTGAGTGCATTTTACGTCCTTCAGATTGTGTGGCTTAGTTTGTCTTTCTATTTATTAGCTCTAATAATAAGTATCATTAGTTTTGGTTAAGGAAGATTAGAAACGTGAAGTTAAAAAATGAGGTCAACCTGATTAGAGCAGACTTTCTGCACTAGGTTGAGGACAAGGGAGGAGGGTGTCGAATCATGCGTAAGGAAGACAGGGCTGTTGCATCTGGCGAGACAAGTTTTAACTTCCCCACTGGTCACCTGACATGAACGAAGTGTAGAGCATGTGTATTTTTGGACAAGAAAAGAGATCGCGCGCGGTCCATGGCCGATTTGCGAGGGCATTGTTCTGTCTTTCGCACGAAACATGTTCGGGGAAATCACAGAAAAATACCGGTCAGAACACTTGGGCGCTAGAATTCTCCTCCAGACAGCGACTGAATTCTAGTTAGCTATGTAGCTAGTGTCGAAAGTCAGGACTCGGATGAGTCACTCTTACGATTCATTACTTCATATTTGAAGGCAAGTATGAATTTCCTTGTGATATTTAGTTGTTAAAATCGAGATAGCGATAGCAGTTAATTGAATAACTGTGGACGGAATATGAGATGACAAGTGAGAAATTTTCAACTGTCAGAAATAAGTTTCGAGTACATACCAATCCAGGTACCCAAGAGTGTTGTGTGCAATTGTAGAAAGGCAACTCACCGTGATCTAACCCACTGTGTAGAGCGAAAACATACTATAATCCATTTATTGTAGTAATAAAAACGTCCCCATAAATTTTTCAATTACTCATATGTTAATTAGACGTTCTCTTACGAACGAATAAAGTAGGGCCTCAATCTAGGTTGGGAATTGGCAATTTTCTCTAGAAGGACATTCAAAACTCCAGTGAGTGTGTGAGTGTGTCGGTGGAGGAGGGGAGAATCGAAGAACTGAGGAGTAGAGACCCGAATAATACGTAGTATGAAACGTGAAAATACTCACGTAAATATGTAATGAAAACATTGAGAATATGTATTATGTAAAATCGGATAAATATGTAATATTAAAATACACTAATTATAAAACATGTATACCTAATATGAAATTACATTAATCAAAAAATTTCTAAACATTCTAAAAATAATACGAACGTTTTAAAAATCATTTGGAGAGCACAAGTTGATGCGTAGTTTGCACCACACAACCTTCTCATCAATAAAACAAGCTGAATCTATTGCTATCCAGGATGGTAATTTAGCAGCCAGACTAGAAGTCCTCGATAAAACTGCCGATATCTACGACCAGCAAACAATCACTGCAGCATGCAGCATTCTCATTGAAGTGTTACATGTTGGCGATCGCTAAAGTTTTTTGTAAATTAATGTGAGAGATCACGAAATCCAGCGTCAGTGATACTTTCCACACCTAAAAGTGAAAATGATCTCAGTTGCTGACGCGCACTTCCCGCCACTGAGGTAACTGAAGCAGGCACGCCAGACGATAAGAACACGTCCGACCGCGTCTTAACGTAGTGCATCTCCATTCGACACCACTCAGTATCAGTAATAACGCGAGGAAAAATTATGATTTTTGAAAATACACCTTTTTTGTAAAAAAAGTGTGTATAACTCAGAAGAATATTGATAAAATAAAAAAAAAATTTGTGAAAGCAGAAAAATATGTAAAATATGTAATATAGTAATACATATGTAAAAATATGTAACGAAGAAATTTGATATTGTGTTAGTCTAATGGCGATTCGCCAAGATTAGTTTTGAGAACGTAGAAAGACAAAAAAAAATGTAATTACATACAAATCCGGTCTCTACTGATGAAAGAAACGAAGACCCTTTTCGCTTACGTAACGCAGTGAGAATGAATTCTAAGAATGTTCTCGACCATGTTTTCCTGTTCAGTTTCCTTCATTTGGATTCCTTTTCTTTAACATTTCAAAGCGTGGAAATCATAGACGATGCACGATTCATTGTGTTCCTGGTAAGGATAATTTAACACTTTTCCAGCAAGCGGAATCCAATTCTCTAGGAGGAACACTTACCCCGACAATCTATCATGGAGTTTGGGTGTAAGGAAGACTATGAAGCCATGAGTGGAAGCTTCATACCCCGCGACACAAGCTTCGCCATTAAGGATTTTCACGCACGGTGATTTACGCAGAAATGTTTCACTGGAATGTGGTCCAATTTAGGGATGCGCTAAATTTGTAGGTCTTCATGTACTTCAACATGAATATATTAAAAAGGATGAACTATAAAACTTTAAGCCTTGAATCATTTCGATGAAAAAGAATATTTTATTTATATTAAGTAGATGATATATTATTCCCGTATTTATAACATAGGTGTAATAAGTTATATAAACCTGTCCAATTTGTAAGGTATTTTTGGTATACGGCATGCCATGACAAGCAAATTGATGTCTCTTCACTGTTTCACTATTTAAAATAGTCTTATCTATTATTTTTACGTATCAAATATCAATAGAACAACCATGTTTAGTTTTAGCGCTACATAAAAAAACATAAAATTTCGAATAAATGGACTATTGCATACGATGTTAACACTTCTTTGCATGCACATTATTAACTCTGCGTATTTTTTTAATACCACCCCAGGGGCCTGGATTCCTAAACTTTTCTGGGGATGTGGTAGTTAAAAAACTGGGATGATATCCATATCTAAATGGGACGGGTGGATAAAACATTCCAGCACATAGAATTGCAACTATTTCCCCCAATTCTGTCTGTCTGTCTGTCTGTCTGTCTCTCTCTCTCACATACACACCCTCTCTCTCTCACACCCTCTCTCTCACACACCCTCTCCCTCTCTCACACACACTCTCACACCCTCTCTCTCACACACCCTCTCCCTCTCTCACACACACTCTCACACTCTCTCTCTCTCACACACTCTCACACTCTCTCTCACACATACACACACTCTCTCTCTCTCTCACTCTCTCGCCCTTCGCCTCCCCTCTCTTCCACCGCCTGCGTGCTGAGTGTTTGGACAGAGGCGAAGACGGAACGTTCACCTGGCGAGAAGTCATAAACTTGCACCGAGTGATATGTCAAGGGCGTTTGGCAAGGCGTGTGGCCTCAAGGAGCACATGACATTTCGAGACACAAGTCGCCCGCGTTGCAAAGCAATATACGCTATTCAGCATATTAATTCACTAACGGCTTCTAAACCAATATGATGCAATTGAGTCGGAACGAACATTTAAATCACTTACAAAAATATTTCACTTTAGAAATGGTTGGAGGAGTTAGTTTGATAATTTGTTGAGGCATGCGTGAACTTAAACTATGAAATGCTATTATAATCAAGTTATTTTTAAAAATCAATGAATGAAATGGTAGCACAAATTGGAAATGTATGTAGAATCAATCAAACTAAAACATAATAAAACTTCACTGAGTGACAGTAATCAGCCGTGTTTGATGGCTCATGTAGTGACAAAAATACTTTAATGATACAAGCAAAAAAACTATTAAAAAATTAGATAGCTTTGTTTCTAGGCACGTCTACAGTTGTGGTAAATAGTTCCGTTAGTGTAGTGAATGTGTAACCCCAGGAGGTGACGGTATTCTGCCCCACTGGATGGTGACATCCGGCGTCGACCTACATGTTATCTTGCGGGATATTTCCCTCGCCAGATATCTTTCTCCAGCTTCTACGAGCTCTAAGTTCCCGACTGGTCTTCCGAAATGTGTGGTAGTAAGTAAATGTAAGTGTAAATATGTATAAGTAAGTGAAGATGAGAGAGGAGAAGGAAGAGGAAGGAAGGATCGCGCGCGGTGGCCAATTCGTTAGGGTACTGCTCCAGCATTTGTCTTACATTGATAGAAGAAACCACGGAAAACTACCGATCAGAGCAGCCGGTCACTAGAATTCTTCTCCACACCGACTGAAAAGTTAGGCCTTTTTTCTTGTTTTAATTATCAAATGAAAATACGTTAGTATTCAAGAATGAATTTAATGACATAGTCCATTCTTCTCACGGCCAACCACATGTAAATCTGCTATGCGAAACCATTTCACTTATTCCAAGTCATAAAACTTCCTAAAGTCTTATAGACTTTACCAGATTATGTCAGGTATTTATGTCTACAGAGTTATGAACATAAATAGTTTGCAGTAAAATTGTAATATTCTAAAAAAATTGTAGCTATTTGACTTTGTATTCATGAAATGATTTAATGTGCACTGCATTACGTAATATACTCCAAGTATCAATCTATTTGCAAAATTCTAACGTGTCGCTCCAGTCAAAACGTTTTGCTAGAGCAACAGCCACAAAAGAAAACGAGCGTGAAGTTTATTATAGGCAATATCTTTTATTAACCGCGCCATAAACGATACTACTACAATGAAGAGCAATCTGTGTCAGCCTCCGATGCACTTTCCAGAGCAGCAGTTTCGTTCTGTCTGAGACGAGGCAGAGATAAGGGGAGTCTGCTAATGCTTGCGTACGCATGTCTCTTGCCTTCGTCTCCGGCACAGTGCGAAGACGCAGCAGCAGAACGCAGAAGCAGCTTCCTGGGCGTTACGAACGCACGCCTCTTACACAACCCGCCCGTTTGATGAAAAATAATGTATGCATTCTTATTAGGCATTTTAATGCATTTCAAAGTTTGGGAAATAAATACAATCATACACTACTGTATCTTACATACATTATTGCATTCATTCTAAATCCCTAATTTTAAAACTAGTGGCGTGCAAAAATGCTGCGGAACAAGCCCACACAAAATGGTTTTCCGTCAAGTAGCACACCCACTGCTCAAAAATAAGAAATAAAATTCCCTCGTAATTCGCTGCAATAAATTAAATATTTTAACAAAAACTGTCAACTCGAATACTGCAGTAACATAGCATGTATAATATATGAAATACAACAATTCTTTACAGACGAGGAATACCAAAAAGTTGCTTTTCCATAACACAACACGTGAATAGCAAATATTTTAGGTCAGCCTCTTCCTATGAGCCTTGTTGTCGTATGTCGTCAGCTGTCACAAGGAGGGTCGCGCTGAGTATGAGAATTCAGTCAGTATGCGTAAAATAAGAATAGGCAGGACAACACATTAAATATTTGCATTGTTCAGTTAAAAGCGAAATTGTTGCAGTATTTTCTTATTTTTTTCCGGGTCTCTGGATATCTAATAGAACCGTTGACACCTCTTATATGGCCGGATGCTGCGTAGTTTTCTTTCAATTACTGCGCGCATTGGAAATTAGTAATGTAGATGATCTTTTATAACCTAAGAATGTTGAGTTAATTTTCGGAGGGGTTCAAAATATTTAACATATGTGTTCAAAACAAACATATTTTAGTTTTGTTTCTAAGTATTATTAGCATAACAGTGTTTGAATTTGAGAATGAATGAGAGTTTTTATTTGAGGGGGGGAATTAGTAGATCTTCCAAGGTTAAAGTAGCTGTGCAGGTAGGTGAGAAAAGAATTTAAGCGACAAATAATTTTTTTAGTTTAGCAAATTTTTAGTTACTGTGAGCAGAAGCACTTCCATGGGTAGGGACGGATACGAGTCTCTGCGACTTGAAAGTGTTTGAGTACGTATTCCCCTTTAGTTTTGCATTACTTATATTTCCTATTATTAAGAATGAATAATTTTTGGTTACGTAAAATGTTATTTGAATATTTGCTGGTTACAAGAGTATACAAATTTTAAAAATATAACAAAAATTCATTAATAACAATTACCACAAATGAACTTTTCCATAAAAAAGAAAATGCTCGTTATACACTACCTTTGTCCTCCTAGTTTCAAATCATTGAGGACCGAATTTTTGTTTAACCTACTCAACACCCGTAATTAAAACAGCAAATCAAGAAGAAAAGGTAGTCATTTTCCAATGTTATTTTTCTGTTTATGTAGATGAAATATTTTTGGCAATAATTTGTTTACAGGAGAAATCAATCGCTTCTGAAACAACTCTGACTTTACAAATGCTCATGATTTAGTTTCTATAATAATGGCACATTTGTAATATACGCGTGTATTTCTATTTCTTATTTTACATTTTATAACATTTCCATGTGCGACTCAGTTCTCCCCAATCCTTCAAAAACAGTCCTAATTGTATTTAAAAAAGACAGAAAAATGTTTAACGAACCCAAAAGAAAAGTCATACAAAATGAAACAAGATATTAAGAATCACTTCAGAATCTCAAATACAGTAATGTTGGGAAAAACTTCGGAAAAAGCATCAGCAAACAGACCTTACTTCTGTAATGTGACGCCGTTCAACGGCTAATTGTCTCGAGTCCTTGGGAGCCGCGCGATCTAGACAGATGTTTGGGTTCAAGGTGCCAATAAATACTTCTAGCAGCATTCCTTAGGCCAGACCCGCAAGTCTGATACAATAATTCAAGAAAAGAACGAAAATGTCATTTGCCCATTTTCATGGTAATACATGGAAATAACAAAACAAAATATTGCAATTGAAAAGGAATTTCATATTTGTTAAGTTTTGAGGAAAAATCAATGAAAAATAATTGTATTATTTATAACAAATTAATACATTTGAAATCCTACTATTAATGTTTTGTGTGAATGTTAAGTAGGTATAAGCTATTAGGAACAACTAAATGCGAAGGAATTTTGGCTGAAAATGACGTCAATTCAAGTGAGCAACATTTTTTCCCTCTTTTATACTTTCAAATCTGAAACGCATGAAGAACAAATTCTCCGGGAGAGATTGAAGTATTAGGCCTTCCATTAATGTTCTTCGAAAATCTAAAGGTGAGTTACCTGTAATTCGGTAATTGTTTCTTTGAATTGGACGCAATATTACTACCCAGTGAGTTGGGGCCACAAACAAATTAACGTCAAGGCGCCCGAGCTTCGTCTATTCTTCAGCACAAAATCGAGATGTCAAGAACCAAATTTAAAAAATGAAATGTTTAGAGCATCAAATTATCAATCTTCCATTAACTATCATTAATATAGTTCATAAAATTAACTTCACGAGAAAAAAGTTTATTTTCAACTGTAAATGGAAAATATTAAATTGAGAAATATATACAAATATGAGCTGCTTTTTACACAAAATAATATTAATTTCTTCCCTAACACAGTGAATTAAATTCACATTGGTGATACCCTTCTTGTTAATTGTCTTTCCTGAAAATCAATTATTGATAATATTATCATCAGTGAATATCAGAAAAAATTTACAATTTTTCGATTTCACCTCAATTCTCATATAACAAAATCTACTAAAAGCTGAATATTGAGCTGAAGGAAATATAATGACAATACATAGAACGAAGACATTAATAGGTGTTTAGAACTATAAACTGTCCTGGTTCATTCAATAGGTGTTTAGAACTATAAACTGTCCTGGTTCATTCATGTGAATCAGTTTCGAAATTCGTAACCAACATCTACGATTCCAAGAAGCATAATTTGGAGATTGCGATCTGGGTGTCTAATAGAGCTGGGATTTGCCGGAAGAGTTCGAAACTCGTCTAAACGTGTCGGCTCTTCCGTCGGCCACACAAAGGACACCGAGCCGGTTCTGAGAGGAAATGCCACAGGGATGAGCCGAACCTGGGTGCGAGTGGCAGGTAGCACACCGCAGGCGCCGTCGCTTTCCGGTCGAAGAAGCGTCGGTTTCCTGTGCATCATCCTCTTTCCTCTCCCGGCCCCAACACTCTTACGTGGGCTGGCGTGAGCGGCAAGAGCCCCATTCGGAGGGGGGGCGAAGGGGGGGGGGGCGACGCGGCGGGGCGCAACGGGCGAGCACGAGCTGCGTGCCACTTCCGGTCGCAGCCCCTCCGCCCCCGCCGGAGCCCGCGCCCCGGATCGCCCTTCTCCGCTGCCATCGAAGCAGCCGGGGTTTCGAGTGCTCCTCGGGCGCCCAATTAATCTGAACGCGCGCCTTGACCGCGCGGCCAGGAACCAATGGCGGCGGCTGCGCGGAAACGGGGAGCTCCCCACAGACACCTCGACCACCCTCCCCCCTCTACTCCCCCTTCGCGGTACTCCTATGGATGCGGGAGTTCACCCTCGTAGCTAGTCATTTTATCCTTGTTGTTGTTATTATTATTATTATTATTATTATTATTATTATTATTATTGTTATTATTATTGTTATATTATTATTTTGCTTACTTTATTATCATTATTATTATTAATCTTATTAATATGCTCGTGTCCCTTAGAAAGTTAAGTGAATTGTAGTGTAGTGGAGGGGTGAGGAGGGGAGGAGAGTGCAATGCAGTGTAGTGTAGTGTAGTGAAATGAAGTGAAGTGTTAGATAAGCTATAAGTCAATTTACAGATAACTAGAAGTTAATTAGAAGTACCTCTAATTCTAAATGTAATTTTATTTGTAAATAATCGTAATAGTTTTGTAATTGTCCAAATTCTAATTGTAATCATGTTTGCCACCGAACATTAGCTCAAAGCGAACTTAAATAAATATCTATATGTATATGAACTCAAGAAATAGCGAGTGGGTGAGTGATCCAGTGAGTACACTTCAAAGATTAATAGAAATTTAGCAAATTGTTGAGACAGCTTGCGGTTATGCATACCACCAGAGAATTTCCAAGAGAGAAGTAACTATTTAAGGAACATTTGTAAACGCCTCGGCGATATATTTGTTTCTCTGAACGTGAATGCCAGAGATTATTAGTACATCATGCTTACGATCATGACCTGAACAACGAGGACTTTGCGGCTTCAGTACCCAGAGGTAAGATTTTATCTTAAATATACTAGCTAAAACTAATTTAATTCGTGCTTAAATCAAATATATAAAATGAATCGTCGGGCTGAGTACCTAATTTGACGTTTGGCATACGTAATTTGAATTCTACTCACCCCATTTGCCAGGCACAAAGTTCACTACTGGCGGCGGAGCTGGGACGACCCGTACGGATAGAAATCTTTCCACTGCTGGATGGGTATCGAGTTTTACGGAACTAACACACCATATGGAATTTCTGAACTCAACGCATCATTCGATAACGTTCTCTCGGGGTTTTCCCGTTGGTTCTGCTTCTCATTAAACTCTATTACATCATTCATATCATGATTGTATGCGTGATTCACTAATTGTCTCTAGCATTTACGAACAGAAGAACAAATATTTCTCCCAGGCTTGTACAACCGTTGCGAAAGGTAGCCACTTCTTTACTCGAAATTCGCTGGTGGTGCGCATAACCACACGCTGTGCCAACAATTTGCTAATTTTCTGCAAATCTTTGATGTGTAGTCACGGAATCGCTGGCTCTCCACTCGCTATTTTATGAGTTTTGTTTGGATCTCGGCTCAATCAACTCAAATCATCAAAAAAATAACCGCACCGGTTCCCTATTTTTTCTTCGGTTCGTGGTGTTTGTAGACGACCCTTCCAGGTGAAAAAAATGACAGTCTGTTGTAATTAATAATACAATCTAGTTGGGATAAATGAGTCTTCACTAAATAAATATTTTATTTCAGCTCATTTCAATGTGCTTCGGTGGGAATATTTGCACGTTTCGTATAATTTATGTAGCCCTGTTGGTTTTCCGAGCGAACAGAGGATATGGAAAGAATAATTTTTAGGAAGTATGAACATGACAGAACAGAAAATTAATGTCACATTTATTTCATCACGCTCTTGTCACTCCAAATACGCCACATAATATAAAAATTATAAACATTTGTTTTTCCTCTCCTTGTGTCTCTCCCATGTAAATTACTTTTCATGAAGTTCTTCAGTTAGTAATAAGTTTCATTTCGTAATTCATATCATATGATTGTGATACGATTGTATCTTCTTCTGCCTAATATTATTTTCTTCGTAGATTTGCTTAACACACGCGCATTTGAGATACACTGTGTTGTATTCAACGGTTCGCTTTGTGTTTCTTCAAACTATTCGAGTGTTGTTGTCAATAATATTGTAATCGTTTGCGTTAGAAAGTTGAACAAGAGAAATTGGATTGCAATATAATACTGGCGAAATAAACAATATTTTAGCCAATTAAGTTCGTTTTCGTTAAAAAATCAACTAAGACTCATTATTTCACTCTTTGTTCATGATTTTAAATATTACGTGATTACTATAATGAAAATTGAAAAATACTTTTCACGACCTTAAGGAAGTGTGGATGTTTTAATGTAAAATTATAATAAGACATCTTATCTTCCTAAAGCACAGTAGACAATAAAATAATATCTTGTAACTTGAAAAAGATATAGTAGATAAAAGTAATAGTAACATGAAAAAGATCCAGAGGCCAAAGAAATAATCCATGAAACGCGTGAATCAAATTATTGTAGTTTCATTCAAAATGGCCAACATTGCTATGAGTGCTCCTGCTGAATTGATCAAGGTGAATATGATGTTTACGTTTTCTCTGACAGTCAGGGTTCAGAAGTTTATGCGAGATGGTTACGATTTAGGCCTATGTAAGATGATAATGATATGAATTATGCAATAGGATGGGGGAAAGAAAGACGGTGTTCGGGGGAATACCGAATAAGCTATCGCGAACCAGCTTTACTACCAAGAAATTGAGCTTATTTTCAAAGTGACGTATCTCCATTTTCAGTTCCAAAATTGCGTTTCTCCCATGTGAAACAGTATCTGAAAACCTATGAATTCTACCTTTAACTATAAAGGCAGATTTGAATAGTTTTCCTTCCTGAAAAATTGTGTTTCATGGAGATTCATTTCTTTGGAAATTAGCTTCAATTCGTTCCTTTAGAACTCTACAGGATGACCAAGATTTGAACGCGGAGGAAGAAAGCGCGTTCAACGCTACTCTGCGGTTCGCCCCATGTAAATATGAAGTGAGATTGCGCTCTCAGTTGTCAGGGCGATACTTTGCAGCCTTTGTAAGTTGTTTCGCCTACGTTCCACCCATCCTAACGACATTTGTTTAAACGGGTTAGGGTAAATGCTAAACAGGCGAAGTAGACACCGTTAGCTTTGAATTCCGTCTCAGTTCCAAAGGCGTCGTGGTCAGAGAGCCGATGTTCAATTCCCGGATGTTCCATGTGGAATTTGTGGCAAACAAAACGGATTCGCAGCAGGTTTTCTCCGAGTTTTCCCATTTTCCCTGCCTCTCATTCCATCGTTTCTCCTTCCTCATTCACAGTTTCATCACCACGCAAACAATTACTTTCATCCAATTCAGTGGAAGTCGAAATGCATTAATATAGGAACCAGAACATGGTAGTGAAAATGGCATCTGGTAATGAGGTGGTTGTTTGTCATTGCGATGATTCCGCTATTTCCCCAAATAAGAAGGAAGGGTATGAATCGAAACTCCAACGATGTGGCATCACCAGGACAAACTACAACCAGTGCCGGAGCTGGACAATTTTGAGCCCGTGGAAATACTGAAATGTAGTCGCCCCCTCCCCGAATAAATTAAAAATATGAAAATTGTATCAAGAAACTATGAGTTATTTTATTTCAACAAATAACAAAAAAATGCAAATAAATGGTAGCTATATCTAAAAAAATTGGGAACATATTTTAAGTGAAAGTGTGTAGTGATCAAATAATATAATTTCCATGGTGAGCTTAAAACGCTAAAAAAATGTTGGGTTTAGTTAGTGTTTAATAAAATCTTGTTAATATATAAATGTGAATAATAATTGAAACTGAATAGTTGCAATAATAAATATGAATTTCAGTAGAATCTATTTTAATGTTAGCGTTATTTGAAAACTTTTTTTTTCATTTCGTACATACGTACACATAGTAAATGTAACATGAGTAATACCTAATACGTAATGACTATAATTAAATACATAAGGTAAAATTATTGAAAGTTTAATGAAATATTAGAAAACTGTATCGCGATTTATAAAACTACGATAACGATTTTCTCGAGTTCTACCTTTTACTTCATTTTTTAACTATTTTCCCCATCAGTTCCATCAGTGGGCCCCTTTCCTTGTCGGTGCCCCGGGCGATCACCCGGTCTGCCCGTGCCTAGCGCCGACACTGACTCCTACTCCAACGTGACTGGGGCACGGTAGCCGCCGCTTTCATGACGTGACAAACTGTCAACAGCACGCCCAACGGCGAGGAAGTTTCCGAACACAGAGCCCTGAAAGGAGCGGCGGAGGCGCGAAGAGCCTCGACCGCAACCGAGGGGCGGCGCAGGAGCGGGCGGGTTCCGGGAAGGCGGCCGCGTTTCTCTTCTGAGAAGCCGCGGTCATGGGCAGGGCCCGCGGGGGCGGGGGCGGGGCGGGGGCGGGGCGGGGACGGGCCGCGATTGGTCACGCCCTTTGGCTTCGCCCCGTGGCGCGCGAATGGGCCAGGATTCCTGCGACGGGCGGCGGGCGGTGCGCGATGGTTCGACCACGCAACGTTGGACCAAACTCAAAAGAAGGGGAGAAAAATAATATAATTTAGATTTTAATCAAATTTCCAGCCCTGATGAAGACCCAATAATAAACTACAATGTCGGCATTTGACAAAACAAAAAATGTAGATTATATTTTCCTTCTACAACTAACGTTATCTCAAGGCAACCTAATGCATCTTCGAAGAGGTCAAGAAAATAGTTATTTACGCACCAAAGGC